>JAJOZX010001963.1:97500-355000 GCA_023014485.1 Bathynomus jamesi | reverse complement strand
TAATGACTTAACAGAAACTGCCCTTCCAGCACTCACTCGCGTGCGTCCGAAACCCTTATGATGCCCTTTTCGGCTGGATGGCACAAAGATTAGGTTAAGTTGAATTAAGTTTGGTTAATTAGTTATTTTAGATATAATGGATCCAAGAAAGTCGATACCTCGCGTTTGCGAAGATGTGCAAGTGTGTGTGTGTGTGTGTGTGTGTGTGTGTGTGTGTGTGTGTATTATATGGGTTTTAAACCATATCGTTTTGATGTTCGACTTTACTTCAAGAAGGTACACAACTTTCTATTAATGTCTACTGTTTCTGTATGAAAAAAAGGGACCATAAGCTTATAACGCACAGAATATATCGGTACTATTGCAGAGAATACATCCTCTCTTAGGATGCCAGGAACAGACTTCTAACTAGAATTATATCTGCAATCATTCACTTGTCTGGCAGTTAATATACAAAGTTCCGCGACTTTATCACGAATATAGCAAGCTCAATTCTTCTCATTTCTCTTAGTTTTGTGGATAAAATTATTGTAAAACTGTAAAAATTATTGTAAAACTGTAAAAATTATCGTATAACTGTAAAAATTATTGTATAATAATACGAGTTATTCTCTATATTGTTCAACAATGTAGAACGGCTGTATAAAGGAAACGTAATACCAAATAAATATACAGTACAATACGCTCCTTTAGACTCGAAATATTCAAAGTCTAAGTCATTCATTATTTATCTTAACTATTAATAAAACGTTAAAAAATCATGTATGTTGGTTGGTTGGTTTGGTTTGCTCATTGTATCAGTTGCTCGGAGACACTATATTGATTAAATATTAACTCTTTTCATTCGGAAGTTTAGGTGGAATCACTGAACTATTAAGAAATTAAAACCAAAATATTTTTCTAAAATAGGGAGAAGAACCATCACACACCGAAACTGATTTTTATTCGCTCTTCAACAATACCTCTAAAACTATGTTTTCAAGTGTAATTCTTTGTCATTTCAAATACTAAAGTAAATTATGACTAGGATTAAGCACGATTTTGTTCTTAAACTTTCTAGTTATCATATTGTGACTTTCACGTAAAAAAAGTGAAGTTTTTTGCATTTCTAGGCATTATAACAGAGTCTGTGCTAATCTAAAATCCAGCTTCCTCAAACTGAAAACTCATTGAATAAAAAATCGTTGGAAGTTGAAAGTGAAGACAACTAATTTAACCTAACCTAATAGGTTAGGTTAGATTCGATATGTTTGCTTGTTATGTTACAGTACGTTTAAGTTAAGTCAAATTAGATTTCTTTACAGTGGGCCTTCCAATATGTTTTCATCCCGTGATATTTTTTCATTTCGATTCGTCATTTTTGTGTGGTACATACTTTTAATTTAAAACAACAAGATTTACATACTTCGAAATTCCTCTTTCCAGAACACCCTAAAAAAGTATATCTGCGATATATTATATTCCTTAATTATGTACTAATGCAGTTTTATAAAATAGGAAAAAATATACTCCATAAATGTGTAAAGATAACAACAATATCACCATTATATAATTTTTACACTATCTTAATGCATGTATATTTACACTAATATGTATCTGATGTTTATAATAAGGCTATTCGGAAGACTAGAGGTAACGCTAAAGCCTAGCTTAATATAATGAAACTAATGTTTAGTCAGAGTTTCTTGCAAGAATAATTATAGAGCAACTATTTGCCTTTAGTTTAACTATAAAACGGATCACCTAAAGATCAGAGCCCCCAGCCTTCGTTAGTTAGCCTTATAAGGCCAACTAACGAAAATATCACGACTTAACCTAACCAGTCGTTAGGCCAACTGTATGTCCTTGACGATTGGCTAGGTTAAGTCGTGATATTTTCGTTAGTTAGCCTTATAAGGCTAACTAACGAAGGCTGGGGTGCCTGATCTTCAGGTGATCCTATAAAACTAACAAATTATTTGAGCTATGTAAACAATAACAAATTTATCACTCATTTTGTTAATTAACAATTTATATATTACATACTAATGGCGTTATAATCTATGCTACAGAAGTTATATAAATTTATTAGTCAGTAAACATGGTTTGCATTAAATTATGGTGACGTAAATTTTAGTGATCTTTGTCCGACAACAGATGCAGTAGTTTAAACTTAACTTATGTAGAGGAAAGGCTTAAGGAAACTAGTCTTTTAAAGAGATTCGTATTCAGATATCTGAAAATTTCTTCAGTTTTACAGTTAACAAAATATGCTCCCCGAAACTTTGGAGAATAATTTTCAGAAATTACGCTTAATTAATGGAAAAAATTCTGAAAGTGAAGTCTAAAGAAGTAATTTTTGATGTACTCAAGAAAATAATTGGTTTAACCATATTCACACAAATCCGTATGATCTTTATGAGAGAGAAAGTGAGAGAGAGAGAGAGAGAGAGAGAGAGAGAGAGAGAGAGAGAGAGAGAAGAGAGAGAGAGAGAGAGAGGAAACTCTGGCTCCCTCATATGTCGTTTATCTTCATTTTGAATCTCAACTATTCACATTTGGAAAAGTAGACATGATGAGTTGTCAACATTTTCTATGAAAAAGCTTTGATTAACTACTGAAATTTTGGTAACTAACTTTATTTACAAACGATGTTTACAAACAAATTCACTTCATGAAGTTTCGGTCGGGAGTTACCCCGGAAGACAGTCTTCCTGACTGCTCCCAGGGGTTAGGTGAAAGACTCCACTCCAATTCACTTCATCTACATTCTTCGCTTCTTGATCCGGCTGATCCAATTCGCTGAAGAGTGAACAGGATTATTGATTTTCTTCCTTCTCTCGAAGTTCTCAAATTTTCTCAGTGTTCATCGACCATACCTATGTTGATCTGCTTCCGCTTGGGTGAACTAGATCGATGTGAACAGGGTATTAGTGGAAAAGTTGGCTGAACATTGATGGAATGGAAAAGAAACATTTTCTGGTGCTACTGTAGTATGCGGTCTACCTACGATTCGGCGGTCTACCTTTTAATTATAGCTTCTTATCTTGTTTACTAATTGTTTGTTTACATCCCATTGTCAATCGCCCTTGACGATTGGTTAAGTTTAGTCATGATATTTTCGTTAGTTTTAACGAAAATATCATGATTAAGCCTAACCAATCGTAGGTAGACCGCATACTACAGTAGCACCCATTTTCTAACTTCTAAGAATTAATATATTCCACTAAACTGACTGGACATGAAAGAGATAAAATTTACTTAAATTAAATATTTTCATAGGTTGCAAATGTTCAAAAGTAAGAATTAAGAAATAAATATATATGAAATGGTCTATAGCATTGTTTCTCAAAACGTTGTGTTGCAACTCCCCGGGTCGTAGTTTCTTTACCCCTGTAGTGATATGTGCGAAAAAGAACAAAGAAAAACCCTCTTCGTGAGTTTCTTTATCCTTGTAGGATGATAAGGGGTCGCGCCGACCTAAGACCCTGACACGGGGATCGTGGGGTAAATCCGGTGAGAAACACTGGCTCTATAGGTTTTAAAACCCAAGAAAATCAAAGTAGTTAAAAAAACTATCTCTACCACAGAAAATCGAAGGCTTTCGACGAAAGAAAAGTTCAGATATTAAATTTAAACTTTTGCATACCTTGTTAGAACAAATATAATATATTTACTATAAACCCAGATATGTTTAACAAATAATACATAACGACAATAACTTTTATAGATAGATAGATAGATAGAGATAGATATAGATAGACAGATATAGATAGAGATAGAGAGATAATTAGATAGATATAGATAGACAGATATAGATAGAGATAGAGAGATAATTAGATAGATATAGATAGACAGATATAGATAGAGATAGAGAGATAATTAGATAGATATAGATAGACAGATATAGATAGAGATAGAGAGATAATTAGATAGATATAGATACAGAGAGATAGATAGATAGATAGATAGATACAGATAGAGAGATAGATAAATATAGGTAGACAGATATAGAGAGAGATATACAGGGTGGGCGGAAAGTAGCTCCCTATTTTGGATTGGTAAAAAAATACGTATATTATCCATTTATTTCAGAAGAAATAATATGAAAAGGTAGGCATACATGGTAGGTTTTCTATAAAATTCAATGTGGGCTCCAACTCTTTCCACCAGCTTCTGGAGCCGCCCAGGAATGGCGTCCACTGACTTTAGCAGGAACTCCGGCGGGATGGAGGACATGACTTCCCGAATTCGGTCCTCCAGTTCTTCCAATGTCCTCGGTTTGGTGCGGTAGACTTCTTCCTTTACCCACCCCCAAGAAAGAAGTCGCACGGTGTCAAGTCGGGGCTCCTGGCTGGCCATTGATGTGGACCACGACGACCCATCCAACGCCCAGGGAAGTGGGCATCCAGCCACTCACGGACAACAAGAGCGAAGTGTCAACCGCCACAATTGCCACTACTGGGCAGGAGAGGATCCCATGGTTACCGCTGAAAAACGGCAGAATCGGTTCAGTGTAACGGTGTGGTGTGGTATGACCTCAGATCAGGTTGTGGGCCCGTTCCTTCTGCGCAACACCATGAATGCTGAGCGGTACCTTGCTATGTTGCGAAACGAGGTCTGGCCAGTTGTCAGCACATGGAGAACATCGACGATCTGATATTTATGCAAGATGGCGCCCCTCCGCACTTCGCTCTTGTTGTCCGTGAGTGGCTGGATGCCCACTTCCCTGGGCGTTGGATGGGTCGTCGTGGTCCACATCAATGGCCAGCCAGGAGCCCCGACTTGACACCGTGCGACTTCTTTCTTTGGGGGTGGGTAAAGGAAGAAGTCTACCGCACCAAACCGAGGACATTGGAAGAACTGGAGGACCGAATTCGGGAAGTCATGTCCTCCATCCCGCCGGAGTTCCTGCTAAAGTCAGTGGACGCCATTCCTGGGCGGCTCCAGAAGCTGGTGGAAAG
Organism: Bathynomus jamesi; assembly: GCA_023014485.1. Lineage (NCBI taxonomy): Eukaryota > Metazoa > Arthropoda > Malacostraca > Isopoda > Cirolanidae > Bathynomus > Bathynomus jamesi. The sequence goes on along the minus strand of JAJOZX010001963.1, from coordinate 350,057 downwards.
AGTTGGAGCCCACATTGAATTTTATAGAAAACCTACCATGTATGCCTACCTTTTCATATTATTTCTTCTGAAATAAATGGATAATATACGTATTTTTTTACCAATCCAAAATAGGGAGCTACTTTCCGCCCACCCTGTATAGATAGATATATAGATAGAGATTATTGCTCTAGATTTCATATATGGCAAATTGGTTTTGTATCATAATAATATTGAAATATATTTCAGTATATACAATATAAATAAGATGATAACGTGTTTATGCATAGTATAGTACCTGTATACAACAAATAAGCTTAAATTCGAGAGCTTAAATTGAGCAAAGTGTTCCTAATGTTTCGTATAAATCAATTATATTACTAGCGTGATATTGCATCAGTTGACGATCGGTGTCGACAGAGAAAAGTCGCGAAGAGTAATCTGTTTTATAAGAAGAATTAAAATACTTTAAAATTATAGCAATAAAGTTATTACAGACATGAGAAACATGAATAAAAACTCGGTTCGGAATGTAAAATTTGGCAATGTCTATGGTTAAAATAGTGAGAAAATAGTCAGAGGTGTGCCAGTCACATTCTTGGTTTCTCCTGACAAATTGCAACGAAATGGAACTTAGTCTCTGTATTAAATACAAGTTATGAAAGGGAAGAATAATCTTGGATCTTTACTTCAGTTATGCTGAGAAAATTTTTAGTGATTTTTTCCACGTTACGAAACACAATGAAATCAGTTTACCACAGAAATATTGCATTTCATGTAAATCAGTTGAAATCAGGATTATTATTTGAAATTTATTTGTACAACATATTTAAATGGAAATAAATTCATATAATTGTGAAGATGGAGACCAATCGACAAAATTCGCTTTACGGGGTCACCAGTTTAGTCATTCAATGATAGTGAAAATAACAAAACAAAGCACCTTGAAATCCAACCCACTTGGAGAAAAGATGCCATATTTTTGTATCTATACACGTCTTTTCCAAAAGGGACTGATCTTTTATTTTTTTTTAACTCAAGAACGATGAAGAGCGTTCAGTTAAATAATCATCCAGGTGGAAAACACGGTTTCGAAAATCCAAACTACTTTGATCAATTTTTATTTCTTACAAAGTGTCGCGATAAGCAAATTGAATCCGAGAAACAGAATTACTCCCCCTATTTTTCTCTGCCACTGATAAAACACTCGTCGATCTTAAAACTAAGATATCAAAATATGGTGTAAAAGCTTCGCTATACAAATTTTTTTTTATCAGTCAAGTTAATTTTCTAAAAAACATTAATTCTAATCAATTTATTTCATAAATAAGAGTTGTTATGTCAATGTTAAGCTTTTACTATAGCCGAACAGAGTGAAATCTTTAGCATAAACGTTGTAAAGACCGTTGATCTGTTTCTTACTAAGAGTTGCAAAATATTTTGAGACCAATGAGGAAGTATTTGCCGTTTTTTGTTTAGGGAACCGCAAGCCGGGCGGGGCACCAATGTGGTGCAGTATGTGTTGAGCATCGGACATTAAAGTTTTATAATGTCCGATGAAGTCGAAAGGAATGAGACAAGGATGACATAAATCATGATACGTTGCCCAGTGTTCGTTTAGTGTCTCTCTCAACAAGTGCCTATCCTTTTTCAAAATATAGTCTACAAAATTTGGAAACGGAATCGGGTCCCCCATTTTGAATCCTTTCACCATTTTGCTTCCGTAGTCAAGTTTGAAATTCGTAGAAGTATTTGTGTAGACTTCGAATTTATTTCTATAGGCAGAAACGAGACGCTCAAATGGGTGTCGGACGAACAAAAATTTTTTGTACGATTTTAGCCTAAATGCCGTGTTCTGAAAATGAGAGATTAAATTAAGCAAAAGTTTAATTCTTTGGTTTAGCATTCTCAAAAACTTACTTTTTAAATAAAAGAATTCTTTCTGATAGAATTTTAAAAATTTTTCAGGGAAGAAATAATTTTTTCTTAATCAGTTGTAATATGAGAATTATGCCGTAAGATATTTTTTAAACCTCTACACTATCTTATTGAAGAAGTGTTGTTTGAGTATGAACCTCAAGACAGTTCAAATAATAGTAATAATAATAATAATAATAATAACAATAATAATAATAATAATAATGATAATGAAAGCTATAAAACTTGACTTTTAAAAACACTTCATGGTTAGGGTTATTTGTAATTTCTCCCACATTCCCAATAGAAACTCGAACTGTAAGCACAACAGAATGGTTCATTACTTTTAAGTTAAAGGAAGTCAACATGTTTAATGCTCCTGGTCCGTGAGGGTTCATAATCCTCTTGTCTTTGGGGTTAAATGCAGAAGATTTCCCGCTCAAAATCATCATAATCCGTTTCCAGTTCGAACATGCAATCTGAGGACGAACTCAAGCTTAAATATCTGTAACCAGATTATATTAACGTCCTGCCGTTTTAGTTTAGCTGAAGCTCTAAAATTATAATTCATCCTACTTAAAACAGAGGAAGAGACCCAAAATTGAATTTTTTTTTTTTAGTAAGTTTTTTATTTTACTTTTTAATACAAAATTTTATATAAACTTTATGTATTCATTTCAGAAATTGGTGAAATTAAGGAAAACATACAGACTGTCACTCATCCGTGTGACCAAAATATTACCTTGAAAGCCTAATTTCTGGGCGAAACAGTATTTCTCAAATAAAATAGTGTAAAATTCGATTTTGCTCTCATTTTTCCATCATTTTGATCAATAAATCGAAAATTCAGGACTTTTCATAATGCCTAAGCAAAATTGTGAAATGTAATTTTCTCTTTAACCTTTCTTTGATATTTTGTATCGACCTACCTTGGGAATGTAGCAGTAAAGTACTTGATGCGCGTCATCTACAACCATATGCTGAAACAGCTTTCTTCTGTGCATAGCCAAACTCACAATGCTGAGGTGGGGTTTTCCTTTAGCGAATGAATTGCAAGCATTCTGCAAAATTTTCCTTCTCACATACTGCTTTTGCAACCAGGAACTCCATGGTTTGATTTCGGGGATGGCATTATAGTTAAATGACGACGAATCTGAAAAATAATGGCCCTTCTATAATAGTATATAATAGATGGAAGCTTTCGGAGTGAAGCTTTTGCTTTTTATATACTTAATCTATAAATAAATGTATAAACGCAAGGGCACGCGCACTTTTTTCGTATATGCACGTACTCATGTGTTTATTTCCATCCAGAAAGATTTGAATTAAATGCTGTCCATTGACTCGACTACAATGAGTTAACATATGAAACACTTCAGGGCGTGAAAGTACTAGTGTTTCCCTTGGGTTATGAAATATGCGTCAGGTTGTGTTAACATTCATCCTGTCATAGCCTAGTAGTCAGTGCCTTGTTTTCTGCAACTGATGTTCAAGACGCTGCCAGACGCGTTCAATGGGATTCATATCTGGGCTTCTCTGAGTCCAAGAAAGAACTAGTAGCTTTTTTGTCTTTTCGACTGAATACTGTATAATGTGACGTGAGAACTCTATGAAAGAAAATTGGAGGACAGTAAGTAGTGCAGATTCCGGCCCATTTTGCATGCGAGACAAACACACTATCAACCCAACCAAGGAGACAGGGTGTAAAGGCTTTTCATTTAAAGAAAAGTAACTTACTTTTAATTTTTGTAATGACGCTGAATTTTAAAATTAATAAATAAAGTTTTAAAACAAGCATTTGAGAAGGAAATATAAGACCTTTAATGTGTTATTTCTCTCCTTTTAAATTGTTTCATTAATAATACATAAGTTAAAATATTTGTTTAGGGGCTTACAGAATTTTCGAGGCAAGATATTTCATTAAATTTTACTTAGCAGCCTACTCAAAAGAGTATGAATATCTCGTGATTATTTTATGATATAAATTTTATTATAAAACGTCAACTAGTATAATTTTTAGGGAGTGCCACACACCTAACCTATAACTATTTTTTTGAATTGAATTGAATTGAATAACCTTTATTAATAATAAAATAAATACATTGGTTGTACAATTTACAATGACATAAATAATTGTGAAGCTGGACTATTTATTTATTTAATTTGGTGCTTAAGCTTTAGGCTTTACTGGGCTATTATAATGCTAGTAACTGCAGGAAAATTATAATTTCAGAGTTGGAATGACGAAAAATTAAGATTTCAACAAATAAAAAAAAAATCGTTTGAAAATTTTAAAATTTTGCCTGAAAAAAATAGGAATAAAAGTATATCTTTGAAAGTTATGCTAACATTTGATTTATGCAGAGGAAAGACTTAGAGTAAAATTAAAGTGTTATATAAAATTCGGAGCCATCCACTTCCTCAAAAATTGTTTTATAGACGAGCAATATCAAAATAATTTGTATTTTTTATCGTAAATTTAAACAGAAATTACTTAAGTATGATAGGTGCGCGTTATACCAACCAGTTTCTGATCAATAGCCTTGGTTCCGATTTCTTTGACCTTGAAACTAGTTCGATTTGGGATTAAATTTAATTCACTTCACCTAAAATCTCAATGGTTTCCTTAAAAACAAAAAGCCTCAGGAGTGATCATCAAAGAGTGTATTCTTGGGCTCGAATTGTAGTAAGTCGTAGGCCCCTCTTGTTAAATTTTGAAACCTTGATTTTAAGTAAGTCGTAGGGCCCTCTTGTTACACGACAGTGCGCGCCCTCATACCGCTGCACAGACTAGAAAATGCCTTCAAGAACTTAAATTTGAAGTTCTCGACCATCCAGCCTACAGTCTAGACCTGGCACCTTCGGGTTTTTACCTGTTTGAACCACTAAAAGACGCTTTGAGAGGTCAGCGATTGCAAGGCGATGATGACCTGAAGGAGGCGGTGCATGACTGGCCGCGCACACAGCCAAAAACATTCTTTTGTGATGGCATTAGGAAGCTTGTAGATCACTGGACTAAGTGTACTGAGAAACAGGGAGACTATGCTGAGAAGTGATATGTTTATAGTCTACCAGATGTGAAAATAAAATTGTGAAAATAAAAAGTGCGGATACTTATTGAATTACCCTCGTATTATAACATTAAATTTTCCAAGCATAAAAGAGACATGAAGAACAGATGGTCAACTATAAACAGTTTTATCAAAAGCAGAATTAAGAAGACATCAATAGAAAAAATACATATTGGTAATAAAACAGTTACCAATGATATCACTATCGCAAACTCTATCGATAATCACGTTACATCTATAGCTGCAAAACTTCGCTCACAACTACCAAATAATGACTAATTGCACGTTGGATCACATGCTACCTAGCCTACAAAATTTATTTTCTTTTGTTCCTGCTACTTTTAATGAGGTCCATAACATTATTGATAAATTGAAAAATACTATTAGCAACATTCGTATCATTCCTGTTCCTATACTGAAGCTTGTTAAAGATAACATCAATAACTCTGGCAAAACTTGTCACCTTAAGTATTACTAAAGGTTTATTTCCATCACTGCTAAATTTAGTTGTGTAGAACCCTTATACAAGGTCGGTGATCCTACGCTAGCAATAAATTATAGACCAGTCTGTTCATTATCTGTGTTTAGTAAAATTTTTTTTAAAAATTGTAAAACATAGGGTATATCATTATTTACAATTATATAACTTATTTATACGACTTCCGTAATAATAAAACAACAAAAATGGGTATTTTAAAACTTGTGGGTAGTGCCAGTGTCACTGAAGAGAAGAAAGCAATAATGATCACCTTCATGGATTTGAGTAAGAGGTTAGGTAGCGGAATAAAGTCGATCTGCACAATGTCGACATGCATAAGATCGATCTGCACAATGTCGACATGTATAAAATCGATATTAAAAAGTTAGTTTAGGTTAGGTTAGATTACATTATGCCCGGTTGGGTTACGATTAGTTAGGTTAGTCTGTTAGGTTAGGTTAATTATTCTCATTGAAAACCTGAAATGTAGTTTGAAATCTGAAATTCATATACTCGCATAAGGTCGAACGTCGACATTATGAAAATCGATCTTGTTCATGTAACCCTCTGATGTGAGAGATCATAATTTCCTACTTAACAAACTGTATTCGTATGACTTCAAAGGAGCTACATATAAGTGATTGGTTTAAAAGGTATTTGTCTAGTACATGGGTCGGGGAACTTTTTTGGGTATTACCCAAAAATCTATTTGAGTAAAATGAAATTACCCCCAGACTTCAAAGTAAACAAAAACAAGCCAATTGCTCTTAAAATTGTTGCATATGGTGTCTCTCATACCGCACGCATTACCCCCAAAATTTTTAAATTTGCCCCATTTGGGGTAATTTACCCCTGTTCCCCGACCACTGGTCTAGTAGATAGCAATTTGTACAGTAGATAATGTCTGTTCAACTAAATTGACTGTAAAACATGGGGTACCTCAGGGCTCAGTCCTAGGTCCTCTGCTATTTTTAATTATATAAACGACCTCCCACGATACTAGTGCAGACGATACTACTGTGTTCTTTTAAAGGTTATATTTAGAACAGAATTTATTGAAGTTGTGAATTGGCTGGCCTCAAATAAACTCTTTCTAATTTTAAATAAAACGAACTTTATTTTTAGTAACAAAAGAAGTGTACATCTTGACAACCTGAATGTTGGAGAACTCGTTGAAAAAGAATGTAATGTAACGAAATATTTAGACGCCATGATAGATAAGAATTTGCAGTGGAAGGACCCTATCAATTAATATCTAAAAAGATTTGCCGGAATGTTGCTATAATGTTTAAACCTCGATTTATAAATCATAAACAGGTTTCATTAACTCTATCATACTGTTGTTCTTCCTCATATGATGTACTGCAATTTTGCATGGGGAAATACAACTGATAACGTACTGTGGTGCTCATAAGTATTCGTACAGAGAAATATTTAATTTATATTCGTTTTTATCTTTTTTGGACCATGCATAGGATAGTTATAAAAAGTTTAACGTTCGTTTGTAAAAATTTAACAAATAAAAAATTAGTTTAACTCCAACATACAATATAAAACATCAAAGAATTTGAGGAAAATAAAAAAAGTTAAAATGCAAACATTTTTGTACATTTGTTACAAAATTATTTAATACTTTGTGTGTCTACCTTAGGCTTGAAGATTTAAATTTTTTATTAGTAGTTGGCTGTTTATTGATTAGAGACTGTGGGCAATTCTGAATTCTAGAATTTTCTCTTTGAATCTTCATGGAAAACGGATGACTGTATAAGCCATAAGTAAGCAATGGGTCGTCGTGGTAAAGAGCTGTCTACAGATCTTAAAAGACTTGTTATTGCTGCACACGAGTCTGGAAAGAGTTATAGGAAGATAGAAGAACTTCGAATTCCATTTACGACGGCTGCTGCAGCCATAAAGAAATGGAAAAGCTTTGGAACAATCAAAACTCTACCAAGGTGTGGACAGGGACGTAGCCAGGAATGTCCTAAGGCGGGGGAGAACTTGAGCTACGTTCGTTAGGTTCCGTGGTGAATCGGGCGAGCCCATACAGTTAGGGGGTCTAGGGGAGAGCTGGAAGCTCCCCCAGCGGGGTCCGGGGCGGAGCCCCTTAAGCCACCGCATTTTAAGCTTATTTTGTGTAAAAACTGTCTGAAAATGTCAGTGCAACTGCCATTTTTGAACAGCCACTACAGCCATCCACATGAAATATGTATCCTTTCCAACAAAAGTTTGGATAGGGCAGTCACATTGGTGCAATCTAAGCTATATTATGATGTAATTACTTGTATTTTCTGAAATTTTAAATCAGGTATTGATCCTATAGTTTTCATATTTAACAAAGAAAGTAACTATTTTATTCACACATTTATTGATGTCATGCATACAATTATTTAGTGTATACACGTTTAACAGTATAACATATCTGTGAATAACGAAATCATTAGAAGAGATCCAAATGAAACTTTCACGTATAAGGCAAGTCAAACGGATGCAGAAACAGCTAGATCAGTTGAGACAGAAGAAACGCACATCTGTTTAACATACATAAAATTTAAAACAGGATAATCGCATGGAAAAATAATTTAGAGGCTACTTGATAAAAAAATATGTACTTTATCAAATATGCAATTACTTTACTAAATCAAAATCGAATACTTTAGTAAATACGCAGTTTACATATAGGTACACCACGAAATCACATTACCGCCTACTGTCCGTTTAAACACGTCCAAACGTGTTTGGACGTGTTTAAAAAAACGACGCAAAATATAGCTTAAATAACATATATATATATATAGACACTCCTTCCATTATATATAGATACCAAATTGTTAAATGTTATAGTTTGGCGGTGAACCTTGGTTGTAATTACCGCAAATATTTGTCCTAGACTTTCCAATGGGGGGGGGAGACCGCCTCCGTCGCCCCCCCTTGGCTACGTCCCTGGGTGTGGACGACCTTACAAGATTTCAGAACGTACAGCTAGACGGATTGAAAAAATGGCTGCTGCGAATCCACGGATGACTGCAGGTGATATCTACCAAACAGCAAGACTGTCTAAGATCGATGTCCATCCATCTATTGCACGTCCTACATTGAGAAAGAATGGTCTGCATGGAAGAGTTGCACGAAGTAAATCTCTTCTACGAAAATCGTACAAAGAAGCTCGTTTAAAGTACGCCAAAGATCATTAAAATGATATATTTGTTTTCTGGAAGAAAGTTCTCTGTACAGACGAGAACAAAATTGAATTATTCAGGAACAACGAGCAACGGTATGTTTGGCGAAAATCAAATACTGTATTCGAGATAAAAAAACATCCTTCCTATGGAAAAATATGGTGGTGCTGGTGGTTTGTTTCTTTGGGGGATGCTTTAGTGATTCTGGTCCAGGAAAGCTTGTCATCAATGAAATCTTGAATTCGAAGAAATATCAGGAAGTTGTAAAAAAATGTATTGCCTTCAATTCGGGAGTTGCGAATGGGTCGCAATTGGGTACTGCAACAAGATAATGATTCAAAACATGGAAGTAAGAGCACCATGAAATGTCTTCAATAAAAGAATTTCAAGGTTCTCGAGTGGCCCAGTCAAAGCCCAGATCTCAATTTACTCGAAAATTTATGGTTTGATTTGAAAAAAGCTGTCCGCAGGATAAACCCTTCGAATCTGAATGAATTGCAACGATTTTCTTTAGAAGAATGGGCTAAGATTTCTACTGAGAGATGTCGAAACCTTGTAGAAGAGTACCCAAAACGAATCACTGAAGTCATCCAAGCAAATGGTGGACACACAAAGTATTAAATAATTTTGTAAGTAAATGTACGAAAACTTTTGCATTTAACTTTTTTTTATTTTCCTAAAATTCTTTGATGTTTTACATTATATGTTGGAGCTGAACTAATTTTTGTATTTGTTAAGTTTTTCCAAATGAACAATAAACTTTCCTTAACTATCCTCTGCATGATACAAAAGATATAAACGAATATAACTGAAATATTTCTCTGTACGGATACTTATGAAGTTATGAGTGCCATTGAATTTGACAGTATTTCTTGTTGTTCAAAATCGAGCGGATTTTGTTTGAAGAGTTAAAACTATTAACAATGAAAGACATAATCAAATTTAATTTTATTTTTATTTATAAATATATTAATAATATTAACTTCGAGTAGATAAATAAATAGTTTGTAACTCATCAAAAAATTCACTGATATCAGACTGGGCATAGAAAATAGGCACGTTATTCCTCACCTTAGACTGTCTTCATCTCAAAAATCACCTATTTATCGTAGTGTTGAAATTATGGAATAATTTAACCCTAAAAGGACGACCGCTACATATTGGTAACCTTTCAAATACACGCATTCATAACTTAACCCTACAAATAATTCCGGCGTTAAAGAGTTAAAGATAGATCTCCAAAGTATACGTAACGTAAGTGCGTTTAAAAGCAAGTTGAAATCAACCTTAATAAAGGAATACTGAAATCGTAGTAAGGCATTTAGGGATTGTTATGTATACGCGTTTGTTTTGTTTACCTTTTTTCAAATTTTTATATTTACTATTACATCTAAGTACCGAAGGTTTCATAACTATTACATTGATCAAGATTTAATGTATACAGCTAATAGAATTCATTTCTCAAGTGACCCTTTTTCTGTGTCCTAAAAATTGTTCATTACATAACCATAACCATTATTTATGTAATTTTTTATTATTTATGTAATTTTCTATAACCAATACATAAACATAACCATTATTTATGTAATTTTCTATAACCAATACATAACCATAAACATTAGTTAAGTAACGATTTCTACAGCAAGGCGACCTATATTAACAATAACCTAAAGTCTCTTTGCCAACAGGAAGGAGTGCATTATGCGAATTTTTGGAACAGTTTCTACGGCAGGAGGGACTTGTTCCTTGAAGATGGACTTCATCTTAATGACGTAGGAGCTGCGCGTTTAGGAAGACTATTTTATAATACTGTCTCTTCTTTTCAGGCTGCCTTAACTCGAACGGTCCCAGCGTAAATTCTACAAGTTTCCCCTGCGCTCGCGAAGGTGTCGTAATTGCAAGCAATTTGAAGGTTCTATCCTTAAATGCTCGTAGCCTACGAAATAAAATAAATGAATTTTTTTCTTTAATTGCTTGTAAAGACTATGATTTAATTGCGATAAACGAATCGTGGCTTAGCAGTGAAACACGTGACTTTGTAGGGGAGTATCAAATTAAAGGTTATAGACTTTTGTTAAAAACAGAATAGGTAGGCGAGGAGGCGGTGTTATGTTGTATATCAAAGATAATATTGCGAACGTTATAGAAGTAAAGCACTCAATTCCAGAACCGATAGATTCGACTATAGCAGAACTTAAATTAAACGACTTCAAACTTCTTGTTGCGGTTATATATAGGCCCCCTAATCAAACAGCTGATACGGACGAAACGTTATATCGTGAACTAAAGAGAATAATCGGTAGTGAGCAGGCTTTAGTTATGGGTGACTTTAATTGCGCCAACGTGAATTACGATACAATGCAGGGAGACGCGGAAAGTAATCGTTTAGTTAATTTTCTCGAGGATAGCTTTCTTAGTCAAAAGGTTGGGGAACCTACGAGGTTGGACAGTATTTTAGATTTAGTAATAACTACGGATGATAGGCTAATTACTGATCTTCAAGTAATAGAACCGTTAAGCAATAGCGATCACAATATGGTAGAGTTTGTCCTCTCAGTAAGTCACTCGAAACCAACTAACTCGACTAAAATTCCTAACTTCTAGCACGCAGACTTTGTAAATTTCGAGATAAATTGTCACACGTCAATTGGGAAAACGTGATGGGGAACTCCAACGCAAAACTAATGTGGAATCGTTTGAAACAGTATTTAGGACTATAAATGAGGAATGTGTACCGTACAAAATTAAGCGTGCGAAAGTAAACAACAAGCCCTTGTGGTTTACTTCTAGAGTAGGAGACATTATAAAGAGTAGAGATAGGGCTTATAGGCAACATAAGTGCGATAAAAACAATTTGTTGTTACGAAGCAACTACATATCCTTGAGGCGTGAAGCGAAAAGTGTAATAAAAAAGTCCAAGCGCGAATTTGAAATCTCCATAGCTCGTGACGGTAAAGAAAACCCCAAGCGATTCTTTCAATACGTCAATAATAGAAATCCAGTAAAAAGTGTCTTGGGTCCATTGAAAAATGTAAACGGAGATCTAGTTTTTGAAAACAAGGAAATGGCTACCTTGCTAAACGAATTTTTACGTCAGTTTTTACTATAGAAGATGTAACGAATATCCCTACGGTCATAGACATAATACCTTTTGATAATGGTAATATTTTGGATAATATTGTCGTTAGTGAAGGGGAGGTAATGCGCTATATTGATAAAATGAAAACGCGTAAATCACCGGGGTCCGGATTCCATATATCCCATACAACTAAAAGAATTAAAAGATAGCATTGTTGTGCCGCTAACAAAGATTTTTAATGCGTTTATTTCTGAGGGGTGCGTACCAGATAATTTCAAGTTAGCAAACGTAACACCTATCTTTAAGAAAGGCGATAAAGGTGCGGCGGGAAATTATAGGCCAATCAGTTTAACGTCTGTTGTAGGTAAGCTACTGGAATCAATAATTAGGGATCGTATAGTCGAGCACTTAGAATTCCATAAGCTAGTTAGAAATACGCAGCACGGATTTAGGCGAAACAAATCTTGCTTAACTAATCTTTTAGAATTTTTCCAAAGCGCGGTTGACGTTTACGATAGACATCGGGCGGTTGATGTAGTGTATTTAGATTTTCAAAAAGCGTTTGACACCGTGCCGCACAAAAGACTCATTGAAAAAACTAAGGCTCATGGAATCAGGGGTGTAGTAATAAATTGGCTAGAAGAGTGGTTGCGAGGTAGGAAACAGAGGGTGGTCGTTGATGGAGCGGAGTCGTGTTGGGCTAATGTAGCGAGTGGCGTTCCTCAGGGTTCTGTATTGGGCCCCTTGCTTTTTCTTATATATATTAACGATTTAGATGTCGGCCTAGTCAGTACAGTTTCAAAGTTTGTGGATGACACGAAGCTGGGTGGTAGGGCGATTAATGACGAAGATAGAGGTAAAATTCAGGAAGATCTGAATAAAATCGTTGATTGGTCAGTCACATGGCAAATGAGATTTAACGTGGATAAGTGCAAAATTTTGCACATAGGTTCGCGTAACGGTAATTTTGCGTATAGTATGTCAGGGAAAGATTTAACAAGCGTAGAGCAGGAAAAAGATTTAGGAGTTATAGTCACTAGTGATTTAAAAGTAGCGAAACAAAGTACAGCAGCGGTCAATAAGGCGAACAAAGTGTTAGGTTTTATAGCTCGAAATTTTGAGTACAAATCGCGCGATATTATAGTTCCACTTTATAAATCATTAGTTAGACCCCATTTGGAGTACGCGGTCCAATTTTGGAATCCGCATATGCGCAAAGATATAGACAAAATCGAAAGAGTTCAAAGACGAGCAACTAAGATGATTCCGTCGCTTAGGTCAAAGTCGTACGAGGATAGGCTTAAGGAGTTAAAATTGACAACACTCGAGACTAGGAGGTTAAGGGGTGATCTAATCCAGGTTTTCAAAATTATGAATGGGTTCGATAACGTAGATAGAGATAGCTTTTTCGAAATTTCTCAATATAATAGGACTAGAAATAACGGGTGCAAGTTGACAAGTAGAAGGTTCGAGACAGCAGTTGCCAAAAACATTTTTACGCATAGAATAGTAAATAGCTGGAATAGTTTGCCGGTAGAAGTAATTAGTAGCACGTCTATAAACATGTTTAAAAATCGATTAGACGCATATGTTGATAGATTGGGTATAGTTTAAGGTAGTAAAATTAAGGCTTGTGGGGATAGATCCCACAGCTCAACACAAGTGTTGTGGGATATAGGGAGGCAGCGTCTTGGGTTAGGGGATACTCTCTGTCCTTACACACCCCATTTAAAGAGATTCCTCTGCTGAGCGGTGCCCCCCATAGTTGTTGTTGTTGTTTAGCCGATCAGCCCACCCTGATCGAGCAAGCCGGCGGCACGCAGGTAACCGATCGCCCTCTCCGGAGTGGACCAGAGGTTCAGCGCACTCGTGATGTTGTGTTGTGTTCGTTGTTGTGCTAGAGCGGTACAGTCCGTCATAATGTGTTCAATTGTTTGTGGTGTGTCTTGGCACAGGTGGCAGGTGTCGTCTATGGAGTTGTCTAGTCTGTGTTTATATGTCCATAAGTTGGGGTGATGTCCACATCGGAATCGTGCTAAGTTAACTCGATCCGATCTGCTCAGGCTGATCTCTGACCTGTTAATGGGCGGCGGCTTCGCACCTAGGACCGCATTCTGTACTGTGTGATGTCTGTGGGGCGTGGTATGGAATGGAGTATTTGGTTATAATGTCTCTCTGGTGTTACCTTAATGGTGCGAGGTGTTGGTGCATGATTGTACATGTAGTGGCAAGGGTGTTGTGGGTTAGTTGTCGCTGCTGCCATGAATTGTGTTCCCCTCATGTCTAAAATGTTCCCTAACTTTTAGTATTTTTGTTTCTGTGTGCAGGTGTCTATTGGTGTTGTTTGAGTGCATCCTGTAATGATACGAAGTGCGTTGTTTTGTATTGTTTGTAAGGTGTTTATGTGTGTGTTTGAGATAATGGGTGCCCAGCATGGGCTAGCATAGTCCATAACTGAGCGAATATATTGTTTGTAGATGAGTGATGTTGTTTCCTGCTGGTGTCCAAAGTTTGTGCCTGTTAGTACCCTAAGCGTGTTAAGTCTTGACGTACATTTGTTTTTAATGTCCTGAATGTGGTTTGCAAAAGATAATGATGTGTTGTATGTGACACCTAGTATTTTGGTTCTGTGAGTGTGTGGAATGTTGATGTTGTTTAGTGTAAGTTGTGGAATTACCTGGTGTTCTTTTGTGTTGCTTGTAAGCAAGGTGATGGTTGATTTTGTGGGCGCTACTTTGAGTCTATTGTGTGTGAGCCAGTCTTGTATACTGTTTATGTATGTTTGTAGGTTATTTGTAGCGGTGTCGATGTTGTTGTGGGTGGATGTTAGAGTGATATCATCTGCATATGATGATAAGGTAAGCTTGTTATCTATGGGTGTTGGAATGTCATGCATGTATAAGTTGAAGAGTGTTGGTGAGAGAACAGAGCCTTGAGGGACCCCGTTCGGAAAAAGCTTGTTTTTGGATGACTTGCCATTAAATGTGACATGTGAGTATCTTCCTGAGAGATAGTTGCTCAGCCACCTTTTGGTGTTATTGTGCATGTTTGTGTTGAGTATTTTGTTTATGAGAGGGAAGCGTGGGATAGCATCAATGCTTTACTAATGTCTATTGTTGCTAATAGTGTACGTTGAGCTGGTCTTCTAGAGTTGATGCCATCCATGATGTGCTGCGTCAGGTTAGTGAGTAATGTCGTGGTTGAGTGGTGAGGTCTGAATCCATGTTGAGTAGGCGATAGTGGTATGTGTGGGTTGGTGATTTGTAAGATTAGTCTTTCTGTTACTTTGGAAGGTGTGCATAGTAAAGTAATGGATCTATAGGAAGCTGGTTCTGTTGGATTTTGTTTGGTTTGAGTAGTGTAATAATTTTACCTTGTTTCCATATGTCAGGAATAATACAGTGTTGGTATGAATATGTGCTGATATTTGTGAGAGCTAGTATTCCTTGTGGGCCCAAGTGTTTAAGGTGTATGTTAGATATGTTGTCTGGCCCAGTAGCCTTCGAATTTTTAATGTTTTGATGATCTTGGTGGTCTGGTCTGTATTGAAGGGTGTAATGGTCGTGTCGAGTCTGTAGGTTTTCTTGTGTCTGGCTGTTTGTTTGTCTGCGTGTTTCTGGTTGTTGTCTCTGTTTAAGTGACTTATCTTTGCGTAGTGATTAACTAGAATGTTAGCTTGTTGTGTGTATGTTGGGATATTATTTTGGCTGCGACAGATAGCCGCGTGTGAGGTGTGAATGCCGCTGTTAGAGTGGGTAATGCTGTTTATAGTCTTGTATAGCCTGTATGTATCTGTGGAGTGGTTTAGTGTTGTTATGAATTCCCTGAATGTTTCTGTTTGTTTTTCTTTGAGTTTGTTGTTTATTTCTGTGTTGAGCTGTTGTATCTGCTGCTTTATGGCTTCTGTGTGTGGTGTTTGTGTGTTATGTTTGAGGTTGTTACGTTGCCTTATGAGGTGGGCTATTTCTCTAGTGTAATTTGGGTTGTATTTCCTAATGTTGCCCTTGGGTATGTATTTGTTTGCATTATTGATAATCTGATTAAATGTCTTGAGTGTTGTATCGATGTTATGATGGGTGTGCTGTTTAATGTGGTGAATTGTTCCTCAGTCTATATTTTGAACTGTTCCCAATCAGCTTTCTTGTAATTTCTGTAAGTGTGCCTAAGGCTGTTGGGGCAGAGTGTAGAATGTGTTGTAATGATGATGGGCAGGTGGTCTGATGACAGTTGTTTTCTGTTCTCCATTGTGTATGTGTTGCTAGTGAGGGGGAACAGAACGTTATGTCTGGGGAGGAGTTTGAGTATCCTGCTTGATGTGGTATGTGTGTATGTTCTTCTGTATTGTTAAGAATGAAGAGGCTGTTTAGTTGTGTGGCTATGTTGGCGCCTCTGGTGTTGTTTTGGTTGTGCAGGTACCAACTAGTGTCTTTGGCGTTGAAGTCTCCTCCTAAGATGACATTAGTGAGAGAGGCAAGATTGTGTAACTGTGGATTGTAATTGGCTGGCACCTGAGGTGAACTATCTGGTGGGATGTAAATGTTGATTAGTGTGGTGTTGTGTTTGCGCGTGTTTTAATGTTAACTGCCTATATTTCTATCGTGTTATCTGCTTGGATTGTGTTTGTAATGTTTTGGGTAGCATCAGTGTAGCTAATGCTTTTACGTATGTAAGTGATGAGTCCACCCCCGTTACCCCCAGTACGATCTTGACGGATCGCCGTGAAGTCAGGGATGGTGGGTGTTTTGTGTGTGCGTTTTAGTTTTGTTTCTTGTATAAGTGCTATGTGAATGTTTTGTTTGTGTACGAATTCCCTAAGCTGCATGATTTTGTTTGTGAGGCCATCTACGTTGTACTGTAATATGTTAATATTATACTTCTGTGTGTCTCATGGTGCTATTGTGTCTATGTCTTTGTGTATGGTGACATGTGTAAGTTGTAGTGGGCCTGGATTAGTCTTAATGTCGCCAGAGAGTAAGAGTAGTTCGGGGAGCACGCAATTGTTCCCTGTAATTGAAAAAATAGCACGCTGAGAATAGGTCCGGCCCCGGGAGCCGATCGGCACTCTGACCGTGCCACGCAACAGGCCGTCGACTGCCAGTCTGGCCAACCGTAGACAGCCCGCTGCACGGAGATTTGAGGAAGTTTGGCCACCAGCGCGTTGATGTTTTGGTTTGACGTCGCCTCTTCGCGTTGACATGTCCTGCGCTGGAGGATGCAGCCACTGTTTAGAAGCTTCCTCGTCAGCTGCTAACACTTTTTTCACGTTGTTCTCGCTACCTGTTCAGACGTTTTTTATAAACAAATCTCAGTTTTCTGCTCAACACGGCTCTTTCTAATTTTAAAATTGATTAGTCAAGGAAGGAAAAACTCATGATCTTCACTTGCCCCACAAACACCTTTAAATGGGAGACCCAAGATGGGTGCACACACATTTCTACATTACTGTACAGTCTTTACAGCCACACCTACACTTTTCCTCGTAAGTGTATATATTGTAATGTATATAGTTGTAAATTTTGACTTGGTCCACAATCGATATGGACCGTGACTTATTTTTCGTGACAAGGTACTAGTACTGATGGATACCGTAATGAAATTGACTGGATTCTCTGGATCTGATATATTTGCATGTCGGTTATAAATAGATATAGAGTGTAACATATTTGTGGATAGTAGTCTATTATGACGTGATCCTCTGGATCCAGAGATTCTATCTTTAGTTTTAAATCGATAATTAATTAGTTTTGCTAAATTGGTTGTTGCCAATGTACACAGTGTACAGGAAGTTGTTACATAAATTTCTTATGTTCTTGTGGTTCGGAACCCACGTAAAATTGTAGGTCCCCTCCGCCACCACGGAGGACATACACAATTACGAACACAGTTAGGTAGACCAGCCATGAGTGGATCCTAGGGTCTTTGTTGGTCTGAAACATTATAACATTATAACAATTTTCTATTATTTACTTAATTTTCTGTAACCAATACATAACCATTATTTATGTAATTTTCTATTATTTATGTAATTTTCTATAACCAATACATAACCATACCCATTATTTATGTAATTTTCTATTATTTATTTAATTTTCTGTAAACAATACATAACCATAACCATTATTTATGTAATTTTCTATTATTTATGTAATTTTCTATAACCAATACATAACCATAACCATTATTTATGTAATTTTTTATTATTTATGTAATTTTCTATAACCAATACATAACCATACCCATTATTTATGTAATTTTCTATTATTTATGTAATTTTCTATAACCAATACATAACCATAACCATTATTTATGTAATTTTCTATAACCATGAACTTTGTATACCCATGTAGAATCATAATCATAATTAGTCATATTTATATATTTCATAACCATAACTACAAAGTTTGTTTTATATAATAATTAATTTACCAAATCGTAACTACCTATATATGAAATTATTTTATCTTATAATAATTAATGTGAGAGCCCAGTAAAGCCTAAAAATTAAGCGCCATACTACTAAGGTAGAAATAATAAGTATCTTTAGTAAAAAACAAAATATAATGTAGTGTTGTAAATTGGAATATTGTAATATTTATTTTTACCAAGATTTTATTATTATATTATTATTATTATTATTATTATTATTATTATTATTACTATTATTATTATTATTATTATTAACGAAAGTCATCAGCAAAAAAATATTAACTTAATTAACCCTTTGCCTGTCCCGTGCATCACATGTGATACATGCATCACATATGATACACAGAGCGCATCATAAATAATATTTAGTGTGATACATTCTATGATCACATATTACCCACCAACTAAACCAAATAAACCTCCTATAACCAAAAGTCTGAAAACAAGCATGGACGTTTGGACCAAACTTATGAAAATGCTTTGGACAGGCAAAGGGTTAAAAGTATTCTCTACGTAAAATAGTAAATCATCATTATTTATGTAATTTTCTAAACATTCTCCCGGGATTGATCGATAGAGCTTTTATCGATTTTACTGACCAAAATTCAATTTTCATAATGAGTTTTATACTGTAACATCTTGAGGATAAAATATGGACAGTAATGAGTTTACCTATTTCTGTATTATTATAAGATAAATAGCCTAAATAATGTATTTTAACATACTGGATGTCTTTATTTACAGTTATTAATGTGGATTTAGGTGTGCGTATATATTTTACAGGAATTTACTGATATCATTTCCAAGTTTTTTGGTTATATATTATTACGGAAGTATTAAGTTATAAGAATCTAAATTCTAGGTCTAGTTGTCTATCAATAGAACAAACTCTGTAACAAAAATAAAACTCCCCTCGAGTTTTCCGAGTTTTGTGAAACAAAGTTATTTAAAAGGAACTACTTAAGAAGACAATGCAACAGTATTCATAATAACTACATACTGTATATTTAGCAAAAACTACAATTTCTCTTTCGCAAATCATATCTATAATATAGCGTATTCTTTCAAGTACTGTAAATGCTAAACAAATTTCAATAGGCCTAAATAATAACAAATGAAGCGCGGTTGTAATGAAACCAAATCCTTACCTCTACGAGGCTCAATCATCGTAGAATTTGGCCAACCGGTAAACATGATTCCTAAGCACATGAATGAAATGAAGACAAGCAGAAAAGGAACTCGATTCATAGTTCGGTTGAGATTGCCTGCGAAATAGAGCTTATATATATATATATGGGATGAATTTCCAATTAAACACGTGAAAGAAATGAATGATGCAAACCCACAAGGAAAAAGAAAAATGATTCCAAGGCCTTTCGTGTATCGTATAATTCTATTTCCCTGACGAGGTGTACTTCTGAATACACGAAATGCCTTAGAATAATTTTTCTTTTTCCGTGTGGGTTTGCATTTTATATATATATACACACACACACACACACACACACACACTGTATATATGATAACATTTAAATAACATTTTATTTTATGATTTATATATTTCATTTAGGCCTTTTTGAGGTTTAAGCCACCATATAACAAAATCACGCTATGTTTCTCTTGTTACTTCCGTATAGGAGAATAACTGAAAAGCCCTTTTATAAAAATAATATATTCGTCACGTTCTCGTGATGCAAAAATGAAATTTGACATCCATGAAAATTTGTTGAGGAATGACACTTGATAATAAGACAATTAAGTAAAATGCACAAGCAATTTAAAATATGACTGTCAGACAATTTTAATCTACAGGGTGTTCGAAAAGTCCCGTCACCCCTACAAAATGTACATATTGTAACACCAATTTTATTTTTGCGTGATTAATTGAATTTATGTGTGATTCATTGACATTCTTTTTTCTTTTCCAGGTTTTAGAGTTGTGTGAACAATGGCAGACCACTCCACTTACACTCTGGAGGAAAGGATAGTGATGAGCACATGGGCCCATGAAAGGTCACATACTGGCAAAACGATGCATGATATCCAGAATGATTTCAACACAAGATTCAATAAGGCTGCACCACCAAACAAGACGGTATTATGCTGAGAAAAAGCTGTTTGAAACTGGCTCCATGAAGGACAGACCACGGTCGGGAAGACCAACAAAGCGAGCAGAACAATGTGAAGGTGTGATTGCATCGGTGGCTCGTTCACCAAAAAAACCACCAGAAACGATACAAGAACTTGTAGTCCCCATGTCCTCAATGAGAGATCACATGACAAAAGAGCTCGGCATGAAACTATACCGCCCGTCATTTGTTAATGAATTAAGCGATACAGACACGCACAAACGATATGAAACCTGTGAACGGTTTTTGACCGTTCTTCCAACAATTCCTGCAGGTGGAACAGTGATTTTTTCTGACAAGTGTGCAATTTATCGTAGCGCCAAAATGAGAAATGTTTACTTCTGGAGCAAGGAAACTCCACACTTCTTTGAAGAACTGGAACACCATTCACCGCACGTGATGATATGGGGTGCAGTGTCTGCCAGGAACTTGTTCGGTCCATATTTTTTTGAGGGTCCTGTCAACCAAACTGCCTTCCTCAACATGTTACGGGACTGATTTGTGCCTGAGCTCAAACGTTTAGGGCTGCTTGATCGGGTATGGTTTCAACAAGACGGGGCTCCGGCTCATTTTGCCATTAATGTGAGGGAATTCCTCAACGAAGTGTTCAGAGACAAATGGATCGGCCGTAGCTCGCAACATTTACCTGCCCCTCTTCAGTGGCCGCCCCGAAGTTCAGATCTGCCTTCATGTGACAATGCGTTATTGGGTTTCGTCAAGCAGAACGTATCACGGGTGCGTTACGCACAACAGAGGAACTGTTCGAGATGCATTTGGTGCAATCACTGCAGCAATGCTGCGTCGATTCTCACACCGCATAATCCTTTGTTACGAAAATGATGGTGCACACACAGATATTCTTGATTAGTAACTGTAATTAGTAACTGTATTTACTGTAATTAAAGTAAGTGTCGCTAGCGACTTGTTTCTTAAATTACACCGTCCACATATAAATACAATCACACAAACATAAAATTGGTATTACAATATGTACATTTTGTAGGGGTGACGGGACTTTTCGAACACCCTGTACAATTGGTAGTTATTTAACTGAATACAGCCGTAACTGTAATACGCAAGACCATTACAATAAACGGACAATAACCATCTAAGTTACAATCATAGGCCTGTTTGACCTTCTACCGCATTAGCTAACATACGTAATGCGATTAGAATAAATGAATTGCGTACTATTTGAATTACAATTAGAACCACTTATCTGCCAGGTAGACCTTCCTAGATCGGATTAGCCGTTGCAAATAACGTACATGGGGAATAACACTTTTTTGAGATTACCCCAATTTTGTATACAGTACCCCCCACCCCCCACCCACCCCTCGATTGAACATAAATTCCCAAGTACGTTTCCTCTTAAGTACTTGCAGTTTTTAATGATTTTTAGTATTGGTTGTAACTTTAAATACTATTTCTTCATTGAGTTTAGGTAGAAACAAAGTAATAAGCGCTTTCATAGTTGTTTATGCCTGAAACAAGGTAGTTATATAAGTTCTTATTATAAAATAAACAAAAAAATATAGTCAAAATTATGAAAACACATGCAAAAAATATGGAACTGCTCAAATCAAACTTACATTACCACCAATGCGCATTTATTGACAAAGTCCATAGAAACATTAAACTTACTTAAACCTATTCATATATAAAAATTATTCATAGCTCTACTATTCAAGAAAATGGTTGGCACAGAGGAGAAGTGGTGCGAATGACTGAATGCTATTCGATTATAATAAATTTACAAATTATATATAAAGTTATTGGATCACCTGAAGATCAGGGGCCCCATGTATTCTTGTTTTTGCTTTACAGTACCAAATATAATAATAAATTAAATTGAATGCCCGGTTAGGTCAACTGTACGCCATTGACGATTGGTTAGGTTAAGTCGTGATATTTTCGCTAGTTTTAACGAAGCTATCATTTGGTATTTGAGGCTGGGGGCCCTGATCTTCAGGTGATCCAAGTTATTTATATAAATTAGATTAACGGTCTGTATATTTCCTTAGAACCAACTAAATATCACAATGGTAGAAAATAAATAGCATTTCTGGTTTTGGGCACATGTTTTCTGGAATTATACAATTCGTAATAGCTTTACACATTATATATAAAGTTATTTATATAAATTAAACTAGGCATATTTCCTTAGAAGAACCAACCAAATTGCACAATGGCATAACAAATAGCACTTCTGATTCTGAGTACGTTTCATGGAATTATAAAATTCATAGCAAATTTACACATTATATATACAGGGGTTAGACAAAATAATATGAACACCCGCCGATTTCACCGGTTATCTTTACGGACTGCTCAGACACAAAGTAAACGGTCAAATGACTGGCAAACCTATTTAAATGCGTAACAGAGATTGTATACGTCATGTTATAACCCTCACGTTGTTTTTACAGATCTGAGTGAATTATGAATTAACAGTTATGAAAGACCTGTCAGACTTCCAAAGAGGGCAGATTGTCGGAGCGCGGATGGCTGGTGGGTGCATCGGTGACGAAAACCGCTCAGATGTTCAATGTATCCAGAGGAACTGTCTCTATGGTCATGTCTGCATACCAAAACCATGGAAAGACAAGCACCGACAAATGCAATAGTGGACGCAAGAAGAAGCTGTGTGATCGAGACCGCCGGGTGCTAAAGCGCATTGTGACAAAGAACCATAAGACCACAGCTCCAAAAGTGACTGCAGAGCTTAACCAGCATCTTGCAAGCCCGGTATCGACCAGAACTCTACGTCGCGAGCTCCATGGAGCTGGATACCATGGGAGGGCTGCAATTGCCAAACCCTTCCTTTCGCACATCAACATTGAGCGGCGCAGAAAATGGTGTAATGACCATAAGAATTGGTCAATGGACCGGTGGAAGAATGTAGTCTACTCTGACGAATCCTCCTTTACGCTGTTTCCATGTTCCAGTCGAGTTTACGTCTGGAGACAGCCTAAAGATGCTTATGACCCCGACTGCCTGACTCCAACCGTTAAGCATGGAGGCGGATCTGTGATGGTTTGGGCAGCAATATCGTGGAATACTCTTGGCCCAGCTGTAGTACTGCATGGTAGGGTTAACGCCCAGGTCTACCTGTCAATATTGGCTGACCAGGTCCATTCCATCCCATGGTCCAAACGCTGTTTCCCAATGGCGGCGCCGTCTTCCAGGATGATAATGCACCAATCCACACCGCTGGGGTCGTTAAAAACTGGTTTGAAGAGCATGTTAGTGAAGTAGAACGCTTGGATTGGCCTCCACAATCCCCGAATCTTAACATTATCGAGCATCTGTGGTGTCAGTTGGAGCAGCAGGTCAGAAGCCGATTCCCACAGCCGGCGTCTTTGGAGGAACTGGAGCAGGGTTTGCTCGAAGAATGGCTCAGGATTCCTCTAGCCACTGTCCAAAAGCTGTATGAATCAATTCCCCGACGCATTGCAGCTGTTATTGCCGCTAAAGGAGGACCAACTCCATATTAAGAATAAAAACCGCCATTTATCAAGGTGTTCATATTATTTTGTCTAACCCCTGTATAAAGTTACATCTATCAAACTAGGTATATTTCCTTAGAACCAACCAAATTGCATAATGGCATAAAGTAAATAGCACTTCTGGTTCTGGGCACATGTTTCAGGAATTATAGCGCACATTTCTTAGGATTTCAATTGTTCACTAATGATGCCATGTGCCTCAGCATTTGTGGCATTGCTTCTCACATTTCGTACACGTTTCAGCATTTCTGGATGATCATACAAATTTAATTGATGAATAGACTTTCCAATTGTGGCCATTCCTTCCTTGGCGTGCAGTAATCCCATTACACTTTCTCTCTTGAGGCAGTTTCTGTGTTCGGCTGTGAACAGCTTCAGAGCACTGAAAAGTTTTTCAATTGGAGCATTAGCGAATGGTAATGACATCATGCACCCAATTACTTTGCGAAGGTTTCCATATTTCAGCTTACCATTAAAGTTCTTTTTGCTGAGGCGCTCTCTCCAAAACTCGAGATCTGTATGCTTGCAATTGAGCATGCGAGGCTCTTCAGTGCCTATTTCCGCCACTCCATGTCCACCAGTTGTGGTTGAGCTACATCTTTCAGGAATGTGAATGATTCATAAAGTTCACACAGAGAAGCAGGATGACATTTCACCGCATTAGATGGAATCAGGAAGTCAAGGTGTTCATAGTATTTGCGTTGAATTTCTGCACATCTCTTCCTGATTTGCTCCACCAGTTCCACCATGAAAGTTAGGCAAGATAATCGAACCTGCCTTACCCCTTTCGGATCATTCTTGAAACGCTCAGAAAGTGTAGCAGTTGCAGGTGAAGGGCTGACCATTGTTCTAAAACTTTGTTTACTACATTTTCCATTGACAGCCAACGAGTTTCTGAGAGACTGAGTAGCTTGTGGATCGGAACATCACAAAATCTTTGAAACTCTTCCAAATTTTGTTTTCTCTGGCTAGACCGACGTAAGTGGGAATAAACATTCCTCAGCATGTCTTCCAATGATGTTGACTTTTCCAAACAGACATATGAAGCACAAAGATGAATCAGATGACAACTGCATCTTATTGTGATGACGTGAGGAAGATCTCTCTTAAGCATAGCAACAACACTCCCTTTATCACCAAACATGACATTGGTGGTGTCAGATGAAGACCCAATTAAGTTATTCAAAGGGATACCTTTGTCCAGTAATGACTGTTTAATGGCATCATAGAGATCTGCAGCTGTACTACTGTGAACAGGTATCAGATCAAAAAACTGTGTCACATTATTCATCTTCTCATTATCAAAATATATCACAACAATCCCAAGTTGTTTTTCTGTTGAGACATCAGTCGTCTCGTCAGGTATGATACTGAATTTTGTCTGCCTCAGTTTTGCTACTAACTCCTTTGCAAAGTATAGCCCAAGTCCTTGTCTCACAATATTTGAGCACTTTTTATCACTAACTCTAAGCTGTTCTAATGTAGTCTTTTCAAAGTAATTTTTTGGAACTCGTGATTGTATGAGGTTGAATAAAGGGTTGGCCAAGCTAAAAGGCAGATTGTGTTCTGCTAAGAAAGCAACTACCTGTACTTCTGTGCTTTCTTTATATATGTTTTGTTGTGATTATTTCTAGAAAGCATCTTTTACAGACGGGGTTTCTTGTTTGCTTTTCATGTTCTTTATGTGTGCCTGACTATGACTGTGTTTAAGCAAAGTAGAACGATGACAAGCAACATTCTTCATTCAAACTGAACACATCGGTTCTTTGGAGTTCCTTGTTGGTGCAATCACCAGTCTTTGAATTCCTTCTGGGAAACCCATTCAAAGCGAAACTTCTGGTCGTAAAGTTCCCCTTTCTTTGGAGTAGGTTCATCATCATCTCTGGACGAAATCTGCTGGGCGCTTGCCATTTTTTCGAGATGTCCTTGATACCTTCAACCGGGTCAGCCCACTATAGCCTGTCAAAATAATTCACGATAATCAACATAGTATTCAGGGACACTTTTATTTCATCCCCAGCACGAGCCACGAGTCCCATGACCCTCGTTTCCTGTGATTCACGAGATACGCTGGCCCATACCCAACGAATCTACAAACACATCTCTCCAAGCAAACCAACCGGCCAACTCCCTCCAAAAAACTAAGAATATTGTATTGACAAAAACTAATAAAAAAAACATGGCTTTTAGGGCCTACAGTCAATTCGCCAGAAATGCAAACTACCCCGACCAAATTCGCTCAAGGTCAACTTGACCTAGCCACCATAACCACCAAACCAAACCAAGCTTATTTTATCCCAACCTACCCTACCCTATATCGTCCTTTTATCCTTTTATCTTCTAATTACTTATACTTAAAGAAGTCGTGACAGTGTTTAATAAGTAGGCCTACTATAGCAACGAAACTTTGCGCAGCGGGAACTACGAGTACTTCACGATCTGTATCATGATGTAGTCACCACTGCTCAAAGTTTCGTTGCTTTAGTATTTACTAGATACTGTCATAACTTATTTGAACAACTATTTATAAGATAAAACCTTCATTCATTCTTGTGTATGACAAATACAGCGCTAAGTATGTTAAATCGCATAAAAACACAAAAATACACGTAATTTACACTCAATGTGGATTGTCATTGGTTGGGCGTGTTCAAGATGGTCGACTATGTCGGCCAGTGAAAACTGTTGGTTTAGAGCAGTGTTTCCCAACCGGGGGCCATATGGCCCCCTGGGGGCCATGGCACATTTGAAGGGGGCCACAGGAAAATGTTAAGATTTAGAGGGGCCACAGACTCCATGAAGGGGGCCACAGGACTCAACCTATTGAAGCCTAAATTATAGTTAGGCCAATAGATAATTTAATTTATGTAGTTGAATTACATTTTAAAAAAATTAATACATATATTTTCCTTTTTTTTAGATATTTTATAATAGAATTTGAATTTATCTGTAAACAAATATTTTGCATCTTACAGGCTTATTGTGCGGCGCACTCCATTGTGCGCTTGATCGTTATGCGCCTGGCAGCGTTGTTGACTTGATAAAAATACTTCAGGTTGAAATCCTTACAGTCTGTTTACCACGTGGATCGTCGCTGTAGTGTGTAAGTAGCTCTTATTTGTTTACCTAATATTGCGAAGTTGTAGTAATTTTACTAGTTTTTTTAATTTATAATAGATTGCTATAAGTACAGTATTTCTTTTGATTATTTTTTTTTTATAATTAATACATAATATAAGTAAATAACTGCAAATTTTTGTTAGCCACTGTTTAGTTTTTGTTATGTTTATAGTCCTATGTGACAAATAATATTGTACCTGAATACAAATAGTTGTTTTAATATCCTTTATATATATTTGTTTTTGTAAAATAGAGTTAATCTGCATATTACCTACTGAAAATAATGCTTATGGGGGCCACAGGAAAAAATAAGGTTCCTGAGGGGGCCATAAGCCAAAACCGGTTGGGAACCACTGGTTTAGAGGACCGCCTCACCAGCTGGTGACTGTCTTCATGCTCTGTGTCTAGGCGGAATGTTTGAAGTTGTGAGCCGCATTCCGCGCTGCCAACGCACGATTTACTTCCCCTTTTATAACCTTCCCTTAACTAATTCATCCTATGTTTTTTTACATAGTTTAAATATTAACAACCTTTTAGAAAAGAAAGTGTAATTGTAACATGTTATCAATTGTAACAATTTGAACCTCCATGTAGTTTCCTTTAATTTAACAGACAATGGAATTCATTATCTTATCCTAAGCTACATGGGCACTTAATAGCTAACTTAATAGCTAACTTAATAGCTAACTCATCCAATGGTGATAGTGAAGTTATCACTGTGGGCAGACGGAATAAGAAGGAAGATGTAGCTATAATGTGGCACTCACAGCTGGATAAGTTTGTAGAGCCCATTAGTTATGAATATGAGTGGGCTGTAGTCATAAAACTAACTATTGATAACAAAATACTGTATATACTCAATGTTTATATGCCTTATGAGTGTGCTGAAAATGAGAGGGATTTTTAGATAGACTCTGTAAATAAATATACTGCTAGAGGAGCTGGACTCTTCATGTGTTATAGTGGGTGGTGATTTTAACAGCAATATCAGTAAACCTAGTTCGTATTTTGCTAACCTTCTATCAATTACTGTGAGGCATGTGACTACATCACTTGCCAGTAAATTGCTACTCCCTAATGACTCATTTACATATGTTAGTGATGCCGGGTACTCGCTCGTGGCTAGACCACTGTATAGCCTCCCATGATGGTCATAGTATAATCAGTAGCATGTCAATACTTTATGATGTATTTGAATCTGATCACATCTCATTGTAGTAGGGCTTGATTGTATGGTAGCACCTGACTTAGACAATGACTATGATAATATTGATTACTATAAAGTTAATTGGCCAAATCTTGGCCACTCTGAGGTAGATTACTATACAATGCAGATTGATACACTGCTAAGGCTTGTAAGGATTCCTGCGGAAGCTTTGGCTTGTAAGAATCACTCCTGTGATGATGTAAATCATATAGATCTCTTAAATAAGTATGACGGTGAGTTTGTACATGCCATTAAGGTTGCGAGTAGAAGTAGCTTTAAGAATAAAAAATGGGGACAGTAAATGTCAATCCAGGGTGGTCAGAATACTGTGCTGATTTGTATGATGTAGCTAAAAATGTATTTGTGGAATGGGTTGCTGTGGGGAAACCTAGCCAGGGGGAACTCTTTCAACTGAAAAATAGAAGTCGTGCTAGATTCAAGGGTGCTCTTAGATTTATAAAGAAAAATGAAGAGAATCTTCGAAGAGAATCTCTAGCCAGAAAATTAGGCAATAGCAATACTTCCAGTAGGGAATTCTGGAAGCAGGTTAATAAAATTAACAATAGTAATCTTACCTTGCCAAATGTAATAGAGGGTGTACAAATTAAGGGGGCTAGTATCTGTGATAAGAATAATTATAGGCCAATATCACTTGTCAATATACTTTCTAAGGTGTTAGAATATGTCATTTATAATAGGATAATTACTTACTTGCAGACTTATGACAATCAGTTTGGCTTTAGAATGAAACATGGTACGGACATGTGTACTTATATGCTAAAGGAAGCCGTCCTAAAGTACAAGATGTCAAGTAGCAATGTGTATTCCTGCTTTTTGGATGCATCAAAAGCATTTGATAGAATTAACAATCACAAACTTTTCAAGAAACTCTTGTGTCGAAGGGTACCTAAATATATACTTACTGTAGGATACTTGTATTCTGGTATAAGCAGACCATGTTTGTAAGATGGAAAAGCACTGTATCACTAGGTTTTAAGGTAACTAATGGTGTTAGGCAAGTTGGTATGTTATAGTGATGTAGCGGATGTCATTTTTTTCACATCCGCGGATGCGGATGCGGATGAGGATGTTTGGTTTCAACATCCGCTGATGCGGATGCGGATGTCTACATTTTCGTTATTTTTTAGGATATATTCGAGATTTGTTGTGTTTAACGTATATAATAAGTTATTATATAGAGAGAGCTGTAGCTATAATGTAGTATAATTGATTAATTGTACAATAATTGCTGTACTTTTCTCTGAACATATAAAATAATATCAAGCATCTAACTAATATAGAAATCAATTAGTGAATTCGTCTGCAAATAAATTCGTTATATTTTGTTGAGTTTCAGCCACAATTAGAAACCATAATTGTGTTACCAGGATGCGGGACATGGCATATTTATAAATGAGTAATTAAAATAAAGTAAACTAAGATGTTCATCGTTTAATGTTCAAACTTAATTATAGGAAGGTTATGCTTAAGGAACATTAATTTTTCTGCCTTTTCTGCTGCCAGTCTGTTTCTCTTTTCATCATATATTAATCCAGCACTGCTAAATAATCTCTCGCTTGGTACGTTTGTTGGAGGACAGGCTAAATGTTTCCTTGCAAGTTTACTCAAGTATGGATAGATATTCTGCGTATTTTTCCACCAACTAATAGGATTGTCACATGCAGCCAGGCGTTTTTCTTGGTGATAGTTCTCGATCATTTTTACTACATCTTTTGACATCGCGTAGGTCTCGTCATTGCTGCTTGACTCAAGAAAACTGAGAGACAGATTCTGTGATAGATTTGCTTGTTGAAGGGTTGGTTCTGTCACTGAAACTTTTATTCTTTTGGTGGGTGGCGAAGCGACAGATTCAAGAGATTGAAGCTCTTGAACTGCTTTGCCAAGTGATGATTTAACTCGTTCTAATGTACTAGGTGAAAATAACTTAGCTTTGTAACGTGGATCTAAGTAGGTTGCAAGAGAGTAACTTTATACAAGAACAGCCTCTCGTCTTGTCGCTTGCATCACTTTTGCGCACAATGAACTAGTTCTATTAATATAGTAGAATTTGATAATTTCCGCTTATTAATGACATTTTATCTCAACGGTCCACATCCGCACGACATCCGCAGTCCAAAGTGCGGATGCGGATGCGGATGCGGATGCGAGAAAATGTGCGGATGTTCCGCGGATGCGGATGCAGATGCGGATGTGACCTACATCACTAGTTATCACCCTAGCTTTTCTGTATATACATGGATGATGCATGACCTTACCAATGAACTAAAAACTGCACGTATTGGCTGTATTATTGGAAAGGAAAAGATTAATCATTTAATGTATGCTGATGACCTTGTTCTTCTGTCACCTTCCCCATGGGCTGAGAGCACTATTAGAGATATATGGACAATATGGTTTAGAAAATGACATCACCTATAATCGGGAAAGAGTTGTATTCTGATTTTTAGGTGTAATCTACTGAAACATGTATCATGTGGGTCTTTTGAAATGAATGGTCAGACAGTACCTGTCAAAGAGACATGTAAATATTTAGGTCATGTAATTACTCACTAGCTGCGAGATGAACTTAATAGAGGCAACTAAAAAGCTGTATGTACAGGGTAACATGCTATTAAGGAAATTTGGTATGTGTTCAGAATCAGTTAAAACTTATCTTTTTAGAACTTACTGTACTGCATTATATGCATCCCATCTGTGGTGGAATTATACAAAAACTGCTATGAATAAACGCTCTGTTGCTTATAATAATATTTTCTGTATGCTATGTAGGGAACCAAAATGGTGCAGTGCCAGTTTCATGTTTACTACACGTAACCTACCTACCAGCCAAATGTTAATTCGAAAGAATATATATAATTTCATTACTAGGGTCCAAAACAGCTCTAAAGTGTTATTGTGCAATGTCCTGTCTTCAGATACTGTGTACCTCTCATATATGGCAGTCTTGGTTCAGACAACTGCTGGTTTACAATATCGTATATTTGTAATGTAGCAAAAATTGTATGGCCTTATTTTCGTACTTGTATGTTGGGTTAAATGGCTATGTTGGCCTTATTTTTGTATTAAGTTCAGTGTATGATAAGATTGTACTTGTATATTAGGTTAAGTGGCTATGGATTGTGAATAAAGGTTTGTTTTGTTTGGTTATTAATCTCTGTTTTTTACAATTCTGTATTTAAGATTTTTCAAATTATTTCATTATATAAGAAATGTTTCGTCTATACCCAAATGCCTTCAGACAAAATGAGTTCATGAATGAGTCTTTGTTTGTGGCCAATTACTGTATGGCTTCGTTTCATAGAGAACAACAATTCTTTGTTTGAGCTTCGCTTTCATTTTGGTATTTACACATACAAATTCATTTTGTTTGCATGAGCAATCGTTGTTTGTGGCCAATTTCGACCTGTAATGAATTAATTACTTTATCGATTAATTAATCGTTACCTTATTATTCATTATTCCCATACATAACAATATATATATATATTATATATACACACAGGGTGAGACAATAAAAGCGGCTCCAAGGAAATTTTACACATAAAAAGAAATACGAAATTTTTTGGGGGCCGCTTTTATTTTTGAATTGAATTGAATTGACTAACCTTTATTAATAATAAAAATGGGTAGTTTTTGAGATGAAAACAAACTAAATTGAGGTATAACATGCTTTGATCTATTTCTGGTCTGATACGAGTGGATTTCTTGATGAGTTACAAAATATCTATTTGCCCGTTGTAAATTAATGATTTTTCTTACACTTGTAAATAAAAATAAAATGTGCCAGTTTATGTGGTTCACCCCTATATATATATATATATATATATATATATAATATATATATATATATATATATAACATTTGTCACTGATTTTCAGAACAAAAATCTATAGCATTCTCTCTGCCTCTATTTTATGTTTATATAACAATAGGATTTGATCAAACATTTGTAACTCACTTTCGCTTTTGAGCAAACGTGTTCGGTGCATGTATGTGCACAATACGTGCGCACCAAAAAGGTAGAGGAATCATCTATTGATCGACGTGTCCTTTGGGGAGGGATGAAATTAGACCTTTCGACAAGGCCATTGATTGTATGAATCTTTACCCATCATGTTAAAATCACCTTAACGCGAGTTAATATACGAACGAAGATAAAGAAAAGTTGTACAAATTGCTAAACCTTAAGATAAACATCTCGCGTCAGATGTCCGTTTTGGAACGCATTTTCTGGCACTGTCTCTGGCACTCACACGAAATCTTCGCTTACACTGGAATGGAGCGGACGGATTCTTGTTCATTTATTTCAAGTCCAGTTTTTGGAACGAGAAAGGAGGAGCGTTTCCCCCGTCTTCCCTTACCCCCCTAAAATAAAACTGGATATGGATCGAAAATACGGTGTTCATAGGCTTATTTAGGTTTCTGTGAAGAATATTTTAATTATTTACGTGTCGCTCTGAAAAAGATCTTATAATACGTAATCAGGAATAAAAAAACAGAAAAAATGTCTCCGGTAATGAATGAAAAAACTAAATTTTAAAGGTTATTTTAAGGGTGATTTCAAATTAGATTCATGCTTTGACTGAAATGATTCAAACACTCACTCTAAATGTAAGGAATTATAATTCACGTTCTTTGCATATCAGCATACTTGCTTTTATTATTACGCATAAATAATGATAAATCATACTGACAACTAAAAGCTTGAGGATTATGCCTATTACGATAGGAGTAAACTTTGTTTTAATACACCTGTCTGAAAAGAACAAGCAAACAAGGTGTAGGTGCATGAACACACACACACACACACACACACACACAACACACACACACACACACGTGTGCGCATCTCTGCATAAGCAAGGTATCGACTCTTTTTATATTCACGTACCTAAAAAACTAATTAGCCAAACCTAGTTTAACCTAACGTAACGCTCTTTTATCGTACTTTCTGCAGTACAATAACTCTGGATGAATTATAAAAAGGGTTCTGGCAGAACCCTAAATTTGCTTACAACAGATCTTTTAAACTCCTACATAAATTACTTCAGAGATGCTCAGTTTTGCAAATATTTTCTACCCACAATGTCCCGAGGTTCCCGGAGGTAACAAGACGTACTCAATAAAGTCTAATGCAAAGAATTAAAAATCAATCAACCCGATTATCCAAGCTATTCATCAGTCCTGCCGTATGTCTTCCAAGCTATGGAATTCATGGTATGAAACGTCTGTCTGTAGTAGTGTTGAAAACCGGTTTGTAAAATTCCCCTTAAAATCGAAAACCGAAAGAAAAAAACCGGTTTTATCGATTGCTTTTTATTTGGCTCAAACTTGCGCGAACGTGCAGCTACGCGCTACAGCGCACAAAAAATAACTTCGAATACATTACCTATTAAGTTAAATTGTGACAAACTGGCAACTACTCTTCAGTATAATTTTTGCCTATCTGGCAACTCGATCTTCAGTTTGTCCCATCATGTAGGCTGTAGTGTAGAGTCAGTCGACTAAAGCCCTATTCGCAGTATAAGACCCTTAGTGCCCTTTGTTTCTTAAGATGTCATTTCCAAAATAGGGATAAAATCTAAATTAATTTATATATTTTTTTTACACGAAGAGTCAATTTTCTGTTTTCTAGGTAAAGTTTTTTTTATTAAAAAATTTTATTTCAATGTTTTTTCCAAAATAGAGATAAATTTTATTTTTATTCTTTATAATTTTTTACAAAAAGAAGTTTATTTCTTTCTAAGTATAGATGTTTTATTTTAAAAAATTATTTCAAATCTAAATTGTTTGAATAATGTATTATTTTGGCTAAAATAAAATATGTCAAAGTTGTCATTTTCTTATTCATATGCATACATATGATGCTGCATTTTTGCATTCTTTTGACCAAAAAGTAGGCGATAAGCTATGCTTGTTAAGAGTTAAAGTCAGTACCTTTCAATTGTGGCTTTTAAAAATTACTATACTTTTCGGTCATAACCGGTTAAAACCGGTTTTCAAAAACAGATCGATTAAAAACCGGTTTGTAAAGTTTCGATTATTTTTCAACACTAGTCTGTAGCTCCACTTAACTTCGACATTACTGTACTATTTCTCATTAATTGTATTTCTATCCTTTATATTTGAATTGTCATTGTATTCTATTGTCAGTTTGTATTATTAATATTTGTCATATGGACTCTGGTCTGCCAATAAACCTTTTCATTTTCATTCATTAATACCATCTAACCGAAAAGCGCTTGATAAGTATTTCGGGCGTAATTGAGGGCTGGAAGGATGTTTCCTGTTAAGTCATTAAATAGTGAGGTACTCGTTAATATAACCTAATCTAACCTAACTAAACCTTAACTAACCTAATCTGGCGTAACCTAACCTAATCAGCAAAAACATACCTTTCTTCGACAATAAAAATATATTAATTTAGTTTATGTTTTAAGGTACGTTACAGAAGCTTTGGCCGACGGTATACTGTAGTTTACTTGCTACATGTATTGTATGAGGACTCTATATTGTCGTTGGAGCAACTATATTTCTGTAAATAGGTGCAATAACCTTAACATCCATTAGGCACATATTTATGGGCTTAACTTCGCGTGCATGAGCTTATCCTCTTATAAGCCTGTATAATGAAATCCAAACTTATTATTATCAAATAATATTCTACGAATCTTTATATCTGTATTATATTAAGTCAAATGATCCGAAAAGGGGTTAAGATGGGTAAAGGAAGCAAATCAAACAACAAAAGACAAATAAGCCTTCTTAATTTTTTAACGACAAAGAAAAATGAGTCTGAAGACAAAGAAACAACTGAGGCTGAAGGGTCGAAAGCACTTCTCATGTTCTTGATTCTGGGTGGTCTGCTACTCTTTCCGAAGATAATTGTGACATTGGGTTGTATGTCCATAGGTAGTACAGTGATGGCACCATCACGAAGAAACGCATGAAGTTGACAAGGGACGTCAAAAGTCATTTGAGTTTCGTGTTGAACCCAGAGTTGGAAAGATTACTAATTTTTGAAAAACCTGTAATTTTTTTATGTAGAAAGGAGGGGGCCAAGGGCAAATGCCCGCAAAAACGCTCCCCCCCGCCAAAGAGGAAGAAGAGTCAAAATCAAGGTTCAAGGTTTTCGAGATGCCTGGATACTTTGCATTTGAAAGATTAGGGGTCATAGACAGGGGAAGAGATGGATTGAGGAAGGTTGTTCCAGAGTTGACCGATTGAGTAGATGAAAGATTGAAAATACAGATTAACCCTCGCGTTAGAGAGTTGGACAGAAAAATGAATGAGAACGTACCGAAAGTCTGGTGCTGCGTGATCTCTTTAAAGGAGGAGGCATTCATTTAGAGAGTTCAGAAGAGCAATGTCCGTTATAATAGCGATAGTAAAGAGAGAGTGAGACAACATTGTGGTGAAGAGAGAGGGATTGAAGACAATCAGTAAGATGCGGGGAATTGATGAAACATAGAGTTTTTTATTCCACCTGGTCAAGTAAAGCTGCGTGGGTTGAGCCACCCAACACATGAGAAGCGTATTCCATACAGGGGCGTACAAGACCCCTGTACAGAGACACTAACTGAAAGGGGGTGAAGAAACTGCGGAGCCGGTACAACACACCTAACCTCTTAGAAGATGTTTTGGAAAAAGAGTATATGTGATCTTTCCAAGAAAGATCATTTTTCCAAGAAAGATCACGAGAAAAGGAAACACCAAGAATGTTAAGAGAAGAGGAAGGATTGAGTTGTATATTGTTGAAGGTAAGGGGATAATCGTATGGAAGATTGTGACGAATAGACAGGTGAAGGAACTGAGTTTTTGAAGCAATGAAAATCACAAGGTTTTCTCTGCCCTAATCAGAGAGAGTAGAAAGATTAGAGGTCACGTGCACCATAGCCGTCCTACGCGAATCATGAAGTGACTAAATGCAAAAAACTTCACTTTTTTCTACGTGAAGGTCAAAATATGAAAATAAAAACCCACTCTAATAGACAGAGTTTATTTCCACGACAGTTTCGACGCCCACTGGCATCCTCCTCGGGTGGATACAGAAACACGAATGAACCAAAACAAGAGGGAAAAACAGTCCAGGGACCGACCGTTAAGAAATTCGCACCTAGGTTAGATCACATTCTCCCGACACCGGAAGGGCATTTTCATTAAGTACATTCGCGCAAATTTTTAAAACTATCTTCCTGTTCTAAACATACAGATTCTATTATATTTTTTTACATAATTATTACATTTATTATTAAATTTATTACATTTAATATTGCATAATTATTTATTACATTTAATATTGCATAATTATTATTACAGAAATTATAAATTTATTATTACATTGGTTATTACATTATTGTTTATTATACAGAACTTATAAACCGAAAAAACGAATGAAAAAAAAGCCGATTAGGAAACAATCCAGAGACTATTGAGAAATTCGCACCTAGGTTAGATACCGTTCCCGACACTGGAAGGGCATTTTATTACAGGGTCCGCTTATAAGTACATTCCCACAAATTAAAACTATCTTCTTGTTCTATACATACTGATTCTAATATTTTGACATAATTACTGCATTTATTATTACATTTACATTTTTTTTAACATTTATTATTATTACTTTACCCTAATTATTAAATTATAATATTACCTTTATTATTACATCTGTTGCATTTATATTATTTCCACATTTATTACTTCCATTATTACATTTACTAAAGGCGAGTAAGGAAACATTCCAATCCAGAGACATTTAAGAAATTCACACTTAGGTTCGAACACGTTCCCACGACTCCGTAAGGGATTTTTGACAAGAATCTCATTAAAGGGTCTAACTTATAAGTACCTTCGCACAAATTAAAATTATCTACTTTTTCTATACACACAGATTCTATTATTTTTATTTTGACATAATTATTACATTTATAAAGTACCTTACTTGATTCCCAATCTATGGCATGATTATTTGGCTAGCGTGATAAAAAATGGCATTATTAGTATTACAACTAATGATGTAGATGATATTTTCTCATTTTGGCCTGACCACTGGAACAACTTTGACACTTTCTTTCAGTCATTAAATAATCTTGTTCCCTCTATTAAATTTAAATATGAATGGGAGAACGACAAACAATTACCTTTTCTAGATGTTTTGGTCATTAACGAAAGCGGAAAGCCCAATTTCACGGTCTATAGAAACTACTCATTGTAATTCGTACATTCATTATTTTCATATCATGATGAAGGGGTTAAAAGCTCAATTATTTCTTCCATGTTTCTAAGAGCACTCAGGATTTGTAGCCCACATTTGCTGGACCCGGAAAATTCAAAGATTTGGAACATTTTTAAGGATTTAAAATATCCCGAGTGGTTTATCAGAAAGGCGTATTTTAAAGCCAGAAAATCTTTTATGCCCTCGGGAACCTTCAGTTAACCAAAAACAATATGTGAGTTTGCCTTACATTGCCGGCTTAGAAAGAGTAAAACCGTTGACGAAAGATTTTAAGTTGCTTTGGCGTTCAAATATTCGTCTACCGTGAAAAGTAAATTGGTTAGGAATAACGTGGCAAAAGAGGAACAAGCCTGTGTTTACAGCATTCCCTGTAAAAGTTGTGATTTAGTATACGTGGGAGAAACTGGAAGAAATATTGAAACCCGTATTAAAGAACACAAATATGCCTTCAGAAGTTGTAATACTAATAATGCATTTTTTATCACGCTAGCCAAAATAATCATGCTATAGACTGGGAATCAAGTAAGGTACTTTATAAATGTAATAATTATGTCAAAAGAAAAATAATAGAATCTGTGTGTATAGAAAAAGTAGATAACTTTAATTTGTGCGAAGGTACTTATAAGTTAGACCCTTTAATGAGATTCTTGGTCAAGAAATCCCTTACGGAGTCGTGGGAACGTGTTCGAACCTAAGTGTGAATTTCTTAAATGTCTCTGGATTGGAATGTTTCCTTACTCGCCTTTAGTAAATGTAATAATGGAAGTAATAAATGTGGAAATAAATATAAATGCAACAGATGTAATAATAAAGGTAATATTATAAATTTAATAATTAGGGTAAAGGTAATAATAATAAATGTTAAAAAAAAATGTAAATGTAATAATAAATGCAGTAATTATGTCAAAATATTAGAATCAGTATGTATAGAACAAGAAGATAGTTTTAATTTGTGGGAATGTACTTATAAGCGGACCCTGTAATAAAATGCCCTTCCAGTGTCGGGAGAACGGTATCTAACCTAGGTGCGAATTTCTCAATAGTCTCTGGATTGTTTCCTAATCGGCTTTTTTCATTCGTTTTTCGGTTTATAAGTTCTGTATAATAAACAATGATGTAATAACCAATGTAATAATAAATTTATAATTTCTGTAATAAATAATTATGCAATATTAAATGTAATAAATTTAATAATAAATGTAATAATTATGTAAAAAAATATAATAGAATCTGTATGTTTAGAACAGGAAGATAGTTTTAAAAATTTGCGCGAATGTACTTAATGAAAATGCCCTTCCGGTGTCGGGAGAATGTTGTAGTGAATACTCTTATTTTAGTTTAAAGATAAATGTTAATTTTACCGTCTTGAATTTCGGAATAGCTATAAATTCATTTTAAATTAGTTACCCATCATAATTCAATTGTAAACCACATTAATACTAATTTTATGTATATTGTATTATTTTATTGTATGTAAACATAATTAATTATATATCACAATTGTCAGTTAATTATTTATATTCAAATAATTATTTTAATCTAATACCATGTCCATTTTACAAATAAATAATAGAAATCCAAGGGTTATATTTTCCACCTTTGGTACTGTCGCAGTTTCGCCTAACGGACTCAATACGGCTAGTGAGATAATCACTGGTTGGCACTTAACTAGCGGCAGTGCTTATGGCTACATCATCCAGGTTAACCTATACCGGATAGATGCGCTACGGTCCCAAGCCGTAGCTTGCCTAGGCCCAACGACGACGACGAAAACCAACAATTGGTGACTCCGGAGTTGGATTCCCCCCTTTTACCCGAAGGACTAGGATTAGACTGTAACGTCGTTCGTGCCCATCACCCCCTTCACCCGAGCGACTAGGACCAGACTGTAACGTCGTTCGTGCCCATCACCCCCTTCACCCGAGCGACTAGGATCAGACTGTAATGTCGCTCGTGCCCTCTGCC
This sequence comes from Bathynomus jamesi, assembly GCA_023014485.1. Taxonomy (NCBI): domain Eukaryota; kingdom Metazoa; phylum Arthropoda; class Malacostraca; order Isopoda; family Cirolanidae; genus Bathynomus; species Bathynomus jamesi. The sequence goes on along the minus strand of JAJOZX010001963.1, from coordinate 310,745 downwards.
CTCACCCCTGCCCGTGCGCTCTGTGCCTGCGCTCGTCTCAACCTCCACTCCTTCGTTGGTAACTTGTCGTCTTGCTTGTACGTCAGCAAGCATAGGAGAAGATGCCTGACGACGCTGGTGCCATCTCCCACTTGAGCGTAAAGCTCCCCGTCTTCTGGCCGGGTGATCCATTTATTTGGTTCCACCAAGTGGAATCACAATTCAACTTGGGAAGGATCACCGCTAGCAGGACGAAATACGATCATGTTTTGTCCTCTCTACCAGCGAGCATCATCTCTGAAGTCCGTGACGTCATCGTGTCTACTTCCACGAGTGAGGACCCATACAACGATCTGAAGTCTGCCATCCTGTGCCGCACCACTGTCTCCGAGCGTGAGAAACTACATCAGTTAATCTCAAAAGAAGAACTTGGAGACCGTAAGCCCACTCAAATGCTGAGGGCTATGCAGTGCGCTCTAGGCGAACGCGCACAAACCTTCGATAAGGACATCTTTAGACAGTTGTTCTTGCAGAAACTTCCTCCATCAGCTCAGCGTGTCTTGGTCACTGGATCCTGCTACTCCAGTTGATAAACTAGCAGAAACTGCCGACAAAGTAGTGGAGATTGACACAGCTCCGGTCAACAACGTGAAACACAATCGGAACTGGAGTTGAAAGTGGAAGAGTTAAGTCAACAACTCAACCACGTTTGTTCTCTGCTACTAAATCAACGGCAAAGAAGCCATTCTCGGTCAAGATTTACGAAGAGGCATCGTTCGAGTTCCGGGAAGATCTGCTTCTACCACTCGAAATTTGGAAAGAAGGCTAGGAAGTGCATCTCCCCTTGCAATTTTTCGTCGGAAAACCCCAGCAGCGAGTCCTAATGGCGTCTAGTACTCGCACTGCCAACCTGTTATTCATAAAGGACAGGAACTCTGGTGTCAATTTCTTGGTCGATACCGGAGCGTCAGTCAGTGTATTCCCTCAAAAATCTGGTCATACGCACTCGGAATCTCCGCCTCTATACGCTGCTAACGGTTCACGCATACCCACGTACGGTACTCAGTCGCGTGAACTAAACTTGGGCCTTCACCGATCCTTCAAGTGGATTTTCATCTGTGCTCAAGTGCAGCATCCCATAATCGGCGCTGACTTCCTCCAGCATTTCAAACTCCTGGTGGATCTTGACAAGCGACGCTTATGCGACCAGGCCACACTGCTTTCTGTTCTTGCCAAACAGGTTGCCCTTCCGGACGCCTCGAACTCTGCACTTTCCCTCGTTCCCCTAATTCCATGTACCAGTGCCTTTTCCAACGATATCCAGGAATTCTTCAACCTATGCAGAGGGTGATACCATTAAGCACACCATTACCCATCACATTACAACAAAAGGTCCCCCTGTGTTTGCAAAACCCAGACGTCTTGCCCCGGACAAACTGAAAGCTGCCAAATCGGAATTCCAGCTTATGATCGATCTTGGGATAATAAGACCTTCCAAAAGCAGTTGGTCCTCTCCCCTACACCTGGTCCAGAAGAAGTCAGGAGACTGGAGACCATGTGGGGATTACCGGTTTTTGAATTCGACAACCATCCCGGACCGATATCCGGTACCAAATGTCCAAGACTTTACTTCTCTTCTCCACGGCAAATCTATCTTCAGTAAAATAGATCTCGTTAAGGCTTTCCACCACATTCCCGTAGAGCCTTCGGATATTCCCAAGACTGCAGTTTGTACACCATTTGGGTTATTCGAATTTGTGAAGATGCCGTTCGGGCTACGGAATGCTGCGCAAACCTTTCAGAGGTTTATAGATGAGGTCACCAGAGGCTTAGACTTTGTTTATGCCTACATCGATGATTTGCTTGTGGCCAGCTCAACGGAAGAGGAACATAAGGAACATCTTTCACTCCTCTTTCAACGCTTAGAACAATACGGTGTTACTATTAATGCATCTAAGTGTGTGTTTGCACAGCCAACCTTGGAATTTCTTGGTCACACGATTTCGCAGCACGGAATTACCCCCCTTCAGGACAAGTGTGAAGTGAAAAAAATTACCCTATGCCAAATAATCAGCGTGAGTTACGTCGGTTTCTAGGTTTGGTCAATTATTACCACAAGTTCATTAAAAACTGTGCCAGTGTTCTTGCTCCTCTACACGCTATGATCACACACAAACGCAAGGTAACGAAATTGGTATGGTGTAGCGATAGTTTACAGGCGTTCGACAATGCCAAAAATGCTATCAATAGTGCATTGTCTCTGTCATTTCCTATCAGCGATGCCCCCTAACTCTGACGGTCGATGCATCAGATGTTGCGATCGGTGGTGTGTTGGAACAAACCATTAACGGCCAACAAGCACCCATCGCGTTTTACTCGAAAAAGCTGCAGCCAGCCCAAACGCGTTATAGTGCTTTCGGACGTGAACTTCTTGCTATTTACTTAAACGTGAAGCATTTTCAACATTTCCTTGAAGGCCGAGAGTTTTGTGTTTTTACCGACCACAAACCTTTGGTCACTGTCTTCAATAAAAACAGCTGTAACCACTCTCCCAGAGTCATCAGGCAACTCGATTATATCTCGCAATTTACCACAGATATCCGCCACATCAAAGGTGTCTTGAACACTCCAGCGGATGCACTTTCAAGTATAGAGATTACTTCTGTTACCCTCAGCTCTACACTGTGGAATGCTATTGCACAGGATCAAGATAAGGATACGGAACTACAAGAACTGCTCAGAGAAGACTCCACTCACTCACTTTCCCTCAAGAAAATGAGTATGCCAGGATTGTCTGTGCCCCTCTATTGCGACGTATCAACAGCTGCTATTCGCCCTTATGTCCCTCCATGTCACAGAAAAGCAGTCTTCACGGATCTTCATAAGCCCTCCCATCCTGGAATCCGTGCTTCGCAACACCTGGTTACCTCTCGCTTTGTTTGGCCCTCGATGCGGAAGGATGTCAAACATTGGACCAAAACGTGCCTTGCCTGCCAGCGTGCCAAAGTCCAAAGGCACACCAGGTCCCCCTTTGACGCATTTCCGCCCCATCCCAGCGATTTGAGGTAATTCATGTAGACATTGTTGGCCCTCTTCCAGTGATTCAAGGCCAACGTTATCTGCTCACCTGTCTCGACCGCTTTTCCAGATGGCCTGAAGCCATTCCACTTCCTGATATCCAAGCGGACACTGTTGCAAGAGCCTTTCTTCATGGATGGGTATCAAGATTTGGATTGCCGACAAAAGTCATCACTGACCAAGGTCGCCAATTTGAGTCTTCGCTTTGGAAGAAGTTTACCAGCTTGTTGGGTACAGTACATGCGCATACCTGTGCGTATCATCCGCAAGCTAACGGCCTCGTCGAACGCTTCCATCGCCAGCTGAAGTCATCCCTTATGTGTCACGAAGACTCCCATTGGATGGATAAGCTTCCACTCGTGTTGCTTGGTATTCGCTCTGCATTTAAGAGTGATCTGAAGACTACAGCGGCTGAACTAGTCTATGGAACAACACTGCGGCTACCAGGTGGCTACTTCACTGCAGGGGATAAGTCATGTGATCCTACGGAATTCGCTCAAACACTTTCCTCTCACATGCAGTCCCTTCAGCCTGTTCCCCCTCGATTGACTAGCCAACAGAACATCTTTGTTTCCCCAGCCCTCCAATCTTGCACCCACGTTTTCGTTCGTGTACCTCTCCCAAAACGGCCTCTCCAATGTCCATATGACGGGCCCTATGAAGTTCTCCGACGTACGCGCAAATCATTTCTCATCCAGCGCGGTTCCAAGGTCGACAAGGTTTCTATCGATCGTCTTAAGCCTGCGTTTTGGAATCAACCTTAAGCGTGGTACATGTAGCTACCAAAAAGGTCCAGGGAAAATCTGTGTCGTTCGGAACTCTTTGAACTTCCTCTCTGGTGGGGAGTGTGTAGTGAATACTCTTATTTTAGTTTAAAGATAAATGTTAATTTTACCGTCTTGAATTTCGGAATAGCTATAAATTCATTTTAAATTAGTTACCCATCATAATTCAATTGTAAACCACATTAATACTAATTTTATGTATATTGTATTATTTTATTGTATGTAAACATAATTAATTATATATCACAATTGTCAGTTAATTATTTATATTCAAATAATTATTTTAATCTAATACCATGTCCATTTTACAAATAAATAATAGAAATCCAAGGGTTATATTTTCCACCTTTGGTACTGTCGCAGTTTCGCCTAACGGACTCAATACGGCTAGTGAGATAATCACTGGTTGGCACTTAACTAGCGGCAGTGCTTATGGCTACATCATCCAGGTTAACCTATACCGGATAGATGCGCTACGGTCCCAAGCCGTAGCTTGCCTAGGCCAACGACGACGACGTAAACCAACAATGTGATCTAACCTAGGTGCGAATTTCTTAACGGTCGGTCCCTGGACTGTTTTTCCCTCTTGTTTTGGTTCATTCGTGTTTCTGTATCCACCCGAGGAGGATGCCAGTGGGCGTCGAAACTGTCGTGGAAATAAACTCTGTCTATTAGAGTGGGTTTTTATTTTCATGAAGTGACTGTTGAGAGGGACGCTTTGTGAAGCGGGTGAAGAAGTAAAGAGTGGAATCATCGGCATAGGAGTGGATAGAACAGGAAGTGCGATTTAAGGGATCATTGATAAGCTTTTACAACAATGGAAACTGGAGTTGGAAAAAACAAGGATGATCCAAGGAAATTAGTAACAGCCATCGGCGATTCTTACAGAACACAATGAAGATGCAATTTATATCAGAGATGGTGCTATGACAGGCATTGTCGATTCTGATCATGCCTTATGGCCTAGTCTGACGCCTAAAATTCGAGACCTGTTAATGATCAATGGACCACAAAAATTAAATAACATGACGACTTTTCCTCTGGATAAACACAACAGTCATTTTTCTTTGGCTTTTCTGGACAGAAAGCTTGAAAATGGTGAAGTCCTGAAGCGGCGGCGGCTGCTTATTCGAAGTCTACGGATAAAGTATTCTGCTTCTGTTGTAAGTTGTTCGACTTCAATCCAAAATAATCCCTGGCAATTGATGGATCGGGTGATTGGAGGCACATGGCAATTCTCATGAGTCATGAAAAGTCACCCAATCATATTCAATCATATCAAACATGGGTTGGAGCAGAACGAAGGATGAAACGAAATGGTTGCATTGACGCAGAGCTTCAACGCAAAATTGAACATGAGCAGAAACGCTGGAAACAAGTCTTAGAGCGACTCTTAAGTGTAACTCTCTACCTATCGAAATATAATATGGCTTTCTGTGGTTCATCTGACAGGCTCTATGCGGAGAATAACGGAAACTTCCTATGTTCAGTGAAACTACTAGGAGAGTACGACGAAGTTATGAAGGAGCACTTGAAGTGCGTGATATCGAAGGAAGTAACGGACCATTACTGTGGAAAAATAATCCAGAAAGAACTATTGCATTAATGACGAAAACGTTCTTGAAGACACTTTTGCAAGGCTGACTGAAGAGTACCAAGTACCACTCGCTTATATTAGACGTACGCCGGATATAAGCCATTTTGAAAAGATGTAATTTACGGTAAGATTTATTAACACATCAAATGGCAAAGTTAACATTCAGGAACATTTCATTGGTTTTGTAACAGTGAACGAGACCACGGGGGAAAGACTTTCTGCAACTCTCCTGTCAACGCTTGAAAAGTATGAAATCGACATCCAAGAGTGTCAGGGTTAAGGTATGACAACGGCGGAAACATGAAAGTAAAAAGTAAGGGTGTTGCAGGCGCGAATTTTCTTTATAAACCCAAGAGCATTTTTTATTCCATGCCGATGTCATTCACTCAATCCGTTGTGAGATTATCTTCATTATCTTCAATGGAGTCTGTATCCCTTTTCGGCATAAAAGTTATAAAAATAAAAATGAGAGCAAATGAATCGAGAATTCGAAAATCGCCGTTATGCGGAGTAAAAGTCATTCAGTTTATTGTGATACACACCGGAAACGTTCAAATGCCGCGTGTTTGAGACCCCTGCTGTACTGTAGACCTTTTAAAAACGGGGGTTTTCAACTTTCTTTCCACCGCGTACCCTTTTGAAAAATTAAGGTATTTTCGTGTATACCCTATTCAAAAATATATATCATTATTAACTTGCATTGTTGGAACGTTTTTGAGAAATCCATTTAGAAGCGAAAATGAGAAAAACACGTATTTTGCCAACTCACTGTTTACCCTCGGTTGAAAACCCCTATTTTAAAAAAATTATAAATTATATTAATTGACTTTTAGTATAGTTTACTATCTATAGGTTAGTAAGAAAATGGATCACTTTAAAGAAAATGAAGATATAAAATATTTCAAGGCTAACATTAATAATCTAACCTCGCTAGTTGTGTGCCGAACGACCTCGTTTAGTCTAGTCTAGTATTTCGATGCAGGGCTGGATTTAGGAGTGGGCAAAGTGGGCAGCTTCCCATGGGCCTCCACATCTTGGGGGCCTCCACATATTGACAAGCCATTATCAAAATAGAAAAAACCGAAACTAGAAAAACCCGATAGACGATCAACAAAAAAACACGCGCATCCAATACCACTGTAGTACATAAACTTTTACCAATTACTATTTGTTGTGTACTGATTATTATTTTGTTTTTATTACTCTTTTAGGCCTACTCTCACTATAATGGAATACCCGAGTAACCCGAGGCTTTCATTTTTTGCAGAAATGAGTGGAATGGACAGACACAAGAGTGCACGATGTTTTGAAAGTGTATGTATGTTAATTATATTATGAATCTTATGGATGACTTCAATTATGTCTTCCCCTAAGGTAGGGGGGCCTCCACATGGAGGCTGCCCAGGGCCTCCACACGTCTAAATCCGGCTCTGTTTCGATGTAATTCTATTATTCTAGTATTTATCAACTTAACCTAATCTCAGTACGTTTGATTTACTTCCAATCCAATCGAAATTTTTGGATTCGACTTTATTCCATATGACGTAATTTCATTCCATCTACTTTTGCATTCCCATCTATCTATCTGTCTATCTATCTATCATTGATGTAGGACTCGAGACCTTTTTTTACTGGTCTGGGTCTCGGTCTCGGTCTCGAGTGCTTAGGTTTCAGTCTCGGTCTCGGACTCGGCCATGCTAGTCTCGACTACATCATTGCTGAGTATGTTGATGTTCCTCAAGTGCAACGCACACTTATCTTGTTTTAAGGAGTGCGAAGCTGAAAAATGTCGCGAAGCTGAAAAATGTCACGAACTATGAATTTGTGAATAAATTATGAGTAAATTTTGCAGTTGTCACTTGATAACCTCTTTAGAATCATCTTTATTCCTGAATGTGAAATAAAGAGCTTAAGAATTAAGCATTACACAATATTGAATACATGCAAAAATTGCATATGGTCTAGCCTCTGTCTCGGTATCGGTCTCGGCCATGGTGGTCTCGACTACATCACTGCTGGCTATCTATCTATCTATCTATTTATCTCTCTCTACATTAAAGTTACTATACGCGTTTGGATTATAAATTCTAGTACGTACTACATACTATAAATTTCTTGTCCGCTAGCCAAGACATTAATGATTGCGCATTATTTTGTATTCAGTCTGAGTGAGTGACGACTAAAATGCAGAGGTGGGTAGTAGTGCAGTAGATATACTTAAGTACCTGTACTTAAGTAGATTTTCGAGAATGTACTCTCTAGAAAGTACATTTTTTTTGGTATACTCTAACTTAAGTACAATCTTGGGAAAAAATTTGTACTTTAACTTACGTACAATGGTGCGAAAATCTGAAAAGTACGAAGTAACAAAACAGTCGTATGCTTGACAATTTCATTCAAAATTGGTAAACAAATTCTGGAAAAACCCGCTTTCAATCTGCCACCATGTTGGCAAATCCCGAGTTGGTCGCGGCTGCAATACTGCTGCCAAAATTTAAAGACACTTGGATCAGCCATGAATCTCTTCTCAAGAAAGGTAAGAAAATCTGTTGTTAGCCACAATAAAATAGACTAATAGATAAATGACTAAATGTTAATAAAATATAAATATTTTAAATAAAATTTAATAAAACACACAGTAATATAATAGTCAAATTCGAATGCTTATTTTGGTGTTGTGGTACTGTACAGTGCAATTTAAGTGTATATTATAATCCTCAACTTCCTAATAATTTTGTTTGGGTATGGATCTAGTATGAATAATTTTTCTAACTTTACTCTACTTTGGATTAAAAATGTATTGTTTTGTTAAGATTATTTTTAATTAGTGTTTTCCAATTTTCAGGACTGGACTACATTCTCACAGAGATCGAGAAATCGAAAGAACGAGAAAATCTGGAGACCTTCGACAGCAGCTCGACAGATGAAGACGACTTCTCCAAACCTGTCCAGTCTCAAAAATACGTAGAAAAAAGGGAGATTGGTTTATATTTGGCAAATACAATTAACAGCCATATGGATATGTCGAAGTCATTTCCATCACTTATGGACATATCCATACGGCTAAATACGCCACTTCCTGCATCTGCAGCCTGTGAACGACTGTTCAGTGTTGCTGGACTAATTTTAGTCCAAAAAGAGCCAGGATAGATTGCAAAAACGTTGAAAATCAGCTGTTGTTGAAACTCAATAAGAAATTTTGTACGTAATCATACTTATTATAATAAATTAATTATTAGATAATAAATTATAGTTCTTAATATAATAATTCCTACTTATAATAATCCTAATTCTGTATCCTAATGAAGTCTGTTTGCCATAATGATGTTTATTTTATATTATTATATATTTGTAGTGTATTTTATTTCATTTTTGAAAAAGTATTTCTTACTTTTCAGTACTTAAGTACATTATAAAATACTTACTTTTGTACTTCAACTTAAGTACTTTTGATAACGTGTACTTTTACTTTAACTTGACACATTTTTTAAAGATTACTTGTACTTAACTTAAGTAACAAATGAAAGTACTTTACCCACCTCTGCTAAAATGTATTCAGGCACCGTAGAACTCGATACTAATTGTGTGGTATTTCGTTTTATTAATTGGTCATTGATGGTGGGCGGATGACTTAACAGTTGACATGCATAATACGTACAGTAATATTTAATTATTTAGTTAGATTTACAAACAAACTAACAGTCCAGGAGAAAAAGCTCTGGTAACAAAGTTCTACTAGGTCATAGTTATGAATTAATATTGTCAGGCTGTATAATTACAAGTTCATTAAAAAAATTAAAGAATTTTAAGAATATGTATGTACAGTAATATATATATATATATATGGGGTCCCTCCTGTTGTTCTCAAAAACTGTGTTTCTGTGCAAACTTCCTGCTGGAAGTTCGCTTTCATTCAGCCTGTGCCAAAGAGGGGTGACCGCTGTCAACACTCTAACTATCGTTCAATTACCTTGATCTCTCGCATTTCTAAAGCTTTTTAATCTTAAACATCTCTCAACTCACAATCTTCTTTCATATTGTCAGTATAGGTTCCAAAAGGAACGCTCTACTGGGAATCTTCTTGAATATCTCTCTGAATTTTGGTCATCCTCCCTTCGGGATTTCGGTGAATTCTTTGTTATTGCGCTAGACATATCAAAAGCTTTTGATAAAGTTTGACACAAATCCTTAATTTCCAAACTGCCCTCTTTCGGTTTCTATTCTTCTATCTGCTCCTTTCTAGCCGATCTATAGTTGCGGTTGTAGATGGTCACTGTTCTTCTCCTAAAGCTATTAATAATGGTGTTCCTCAGGTTCTGTCCTGTCACACACTCTCTTTCTTTTATTTATTAATTATCTTTTAAGTCGCACTTCCTGCCCTATCCACTCCTATGTCGATGATTCCACCCTACATTTCTCCACCCGCTTCAAAAGAGCGTCCCTCTCAGTGGTCACTCCATGATTCGTGAGAGACGGCTATGGTGCATCTGACCTCTGATCTTTCTACTCTCTCTGATTGGGGCAGAGAAAACCTTGTGGTTTTCAGTGCCTCAAAAACTCGGTTCCTTCATCTGTCTACTCGTCACAATCTTGCACACGACTATTCCCTCATCTTCAACAATACACAATTCAATCCTTCCTTTTCTCTTAACATTCTTGGTGTTTCCTTTTCTAGTGCTCTTTCCTGGAAAGAGCACATATATATTCTCTTTCTAAAACAGCTTCTAAAATGTTAAGTGTAGTATGCCGGTTCCGCAGTTTCTTCACCAACACTTAGTTCGGTTCAACACGGTTTTGTCCGTCCCTGTGTGAAGTATGCTTCTCATTTGTAAGGTGGCCCAACCCACACAGCTCTACTTGACCGAATAGAATCAAATGCTTTTCGTCTCATCAATTCCCCTTCTTACTGACTATCTTCAATCCCTTTCTCTTCTCCACAATCTTGCCTCACTCTCTCTTTATTATCGCTTATTATAACGGACACTGTTCTTCTGAACTCTCCAACTGCATGCCTCCTCCTTTAAGGAGAGCATGCAGTACCAAACTTTCAACACATTCTCATCCCTTTTCTCTCCAGCTCTCTAACACAAGGTTAATCGGTATTTTCAATCTTTCATCTACTCAACCTGCAACTCTCATGGAAAATCTCATGGAGAATTGGACAAGTGATGCCCATGTCCATAAGAATACTATTTATCTGAAAGGGACTTAACGAATTTGTACTAATCATTTACTTTGAAAGGTAACACATAGAGGTTTTTTAGTTACAATCATATATGATGATTTTGTCAAGTTCAATAAAAGCTTATTTACACACATCCAGTTATAGACTTGTTTTAATTGCCTGTTCATTTCATTTATTTATGTATAGACGTGCGTATTGTATCGTTTGCATACTGAATACAATTTAATGTTGTTGATCGATAAAACTCATTTACATGCATTAAGAAAAGTAAGAGTCCAAGAATAGATCCTTGTGGAATCCCACTTTCCAATACAGCATATTCTGATGCAATATCTTTTACTTTAACATACTGGTGACGATTAGAGAGATATGGCTTAAACCAATTTAGCATATCTCCCTTTATTCCATGTGTTTAACTTATCTAGTACGTTATCGTGTGAGAGCGTATTAATAAGTTTTTGACAGGTTGAGGAAATAAAGATAGTGTTTTTTTCATAGTTTAAGTTTTTATAGATATTTTCCAATAACATGTTGATAGCGTCTTTTATGGTGAGACTTTTTCTAAATACAAATTGCGTTTTTGTTAGGCTGTCGTATTTAGTTCAGAATATGATTAGGCTATTGTGTATTATTTTCAAATACTTTAATTAAAGTTGGTAATATGGATGGTGATATGGATGGTAGTATGGTTGGTAATTGGATGGAGAAACAGAGCTGCCTGATTTAAATACTGGACAAACCTTAACTATTTTCAGGTAATCAAGGAATACACCTTGTACTATTGACTTACTTGTACTATTGCTATATCATCTGATATTAGTTTATATATTTTTGCTGGAATTGAAGTGATAGCTGCGTTTTAAATTTTTAAGGTTTTCAATGTGGCTGAGGTTTCGTTTGGCAGAAATAATCAAAGAAGAATATTTGGTGTAGGTTGTGACATATATTGTTGGTAGTGACTATCTGAGTCAGGAATTGCTGCTGCCGTTTTGCTTCCTATTTTTGAAAAGAAATTAATAAATTAGCCATATTTCTGGGATCACTGTAGTAAATTCCGTCCTGTGATAGCGAAGGTACGGGATTTGGTTTTTCTTTTTTGGCGCTAACTAAAACCAAACCTTCAAAATATCCCACAGTCCTTACAGTTACGCTTTCTACTAATATGTAATAGTCGGTTTATTATTTAACTTTTCACTTTTTGAGATCTCAGTATTAAGACTACGACACGACTAGGGTTTCTCATTTCATGGGTTTTCACTATCCTGGTTTTCCGGAACAAAATCGGCCATTATCCCGGATCACGGGATTTCCCGGTTTATTGTAAATATGTATATTATCAAGAACATTACATGCCAGATATCGCTCGCTCTTTAATTATTAAAAAATGATGATAATATAGTCTTTAAATGTTTAAGCATTAGATAAATCTAGATTAGTTAGTTAATATTAAATATAAATATATAAATATTTTGTATCACCTGAAGGTCCATCACCCCAACCTTTTTTAGTTAGCTTTATAAGGCTAACTAACGAAAATATCACGACCTAACCTAACCAATCGTCAAGGGCGTACAGTTGACCTAACGACTGGTCAGGTTAAGTCGTGATATTTTCGTTAGTTAGCCTTATAAAGCTAACTAAAAAAGGCTGGGGTGACGGATCTTCAGGTGATCCAATATTTTAACATAATAATGATAAATATAATAAAGGATAGAGCCTAGGCCGAGTTTCAAACATTGCAGAAACATAAATATGTATATAGCTTAGGCGACTATGCCTACAATGCTAATTTGCAGCTTTGCACTTCAACAAAAATAAATTATATAATGTAATTTATATGAACACAACACCTTTTATATACTTCTAACTAATTTTTAGTAAAAAAAAAAAGGATCACCTGAAGATCAGGGCCCCCACCTTCCCTAGCTAGCCTTATAAGGCTAACTAACGAAAATATCACGACCTAACCTAACCAATCGTTAGGTCAACTGTACGCCCTTGACGATTGGTTAGGTTAGGTCGTGATATTTTCGTTAGTTAGCCTTACAAAGCTAACTAAAGAAGGCTGGGGGCCATGATCTTCAGGTAATCCAAAAAAAAAAAATAACAGCAAAAGATGTGCCACTGAATTGAAAATAATAAGCGAAATTAAAATCCACTGAAACAAAATGTTCGATTGAGGGAAATCAAATGACTGACTTTCAGTCCGAGTCAGTCATCAAAAATACCAGTCATATTACACATGCACAACATTATACAGGCCATATTATAGGCACTATTGGAGTTGTACAACGCAACGTGATTCGTGCAATTATAAATTTGTTATCATAGTCTTTATGTTTGTATTTTCTAGATACAGTAGCAAATTAACGTAAAACTATTTAAAATAACGTTTTTACAATACTTTGTAAAACCCGGAAAATCCCGGGATTGGCTGCGCTTGTCTCGAAATTTAGTGTTATCATTTATTGCTCATTTATTGCTTATTTTTTCACACTATTACGATTATATAAGAGAATCATGCATAACGCACTAGAAAACATATTAACATGCGGCATTACAGCAACGGCCGAAGTTCACTCACGGTACAGACGTGAACATATTTTGAGTTTTTATGATATATATTTATTAATTGTATTTTTTATTTGACAGTGCATTATGACTATTTGTTAATACTTTTTTGGTAAATATTAAATTTCACGGAGACAAGTTTTTGGATCACCTGAGGATCAGGGCCCCCAGCCTTCTCTAGTTAGCTTTATAAGGCTAACTAATATCGCGACCTAATCTAACCAATCGTAAAGGGCGTACAGTTGCCCTAACGATTGGTTAGGTTAGGTCGTGATATTTTAGTTAGTTAGCCTTATAAGTCTACCTAGAGAAGGCTGGGGGCCCTGATCTTCAGGTGATCCAAGTTTTTTGACAAAGTCGAAATTCGTTTGAAGATCTTGACAGGCCGAAATTTGTCACATGGGAAATAACTAACCAATCTAAAACGACCATCTAACTTCGTGTAATATGGTCACCGCGCAACTTAACATTAGCCACGTTTTCTAGTGAGTTTTGTTTCATTCTTATCTCGTAATCAAAGAGTGAGAAATTAAGCGACCCCTCGCGTGGTAAAGATTTTCCATATTCACAATTTATATTTGTGCTTTCAGTGTTAACAGCTACGGTATTTATTTATTTATATATATATATATATATATATACATACGGGTGTCCCAAAAAAATGTACTCACACTTTGAATGACAATAAATGCAGTGTTTATTGACATAGATACAAGTCTAATAGGTTAAATTAAAGAACATTACATTAAATTAAAGAAAATTAAATGAAATTAAAGAAAAGTTTAGTCTTTTCCCCCTAGTCTAGTCTACTCATTCCTGCGTGTTCGCAAATGTTCAAACTGATGACCACCATTTTCCAGACAACTGATAACGCGGACCAATGGATTCGATAACATTACGAATCATTTCATTTGAAATTGCGAGACATTGTCTTTCAATTTCTTCTTTCAACTCATCGACTGTCGCAGGTTTTGCGGCGTAAACCTTATCTTTCACATATCCCCATAAAAAAAAGTCCATTGGTGTGAGGTCTGGTGAACGTGCATGGAATTCAACGCAACCTCTGCGCCCAATCCATGTTTCGGATGAGTTGCATCGGGATAGGCCCTTACATCACGATGGTAGTGGGGAGGTGCTCCATCTTGCTGGAAGTAACTCTCTTCGTCACCAAACATCTCTTCAATGCATGGACCGACGGATTCCTGCAGTAAGTTTAGGTAAACGGCACCAGTGACAGTTTGGTCAAAAAGAATGGTCCTACGATGCCCAATGCTGATATCCCACACCACACTGAACCCCTGGTAAGTTCAAATGTTGTTCCAAAGTAACATGCGGATTTTGAGGAGCCCAGTAGGTGCAATTATGTCGATTAATTGAGCCATTTAACTTAAAGGAGGCCTCATCGCTCCAGACAATTTTGTCTGGAAACGCTGTATCTTCCGCGCTTTTGTCCAGGTACCATCCACAAAATCCAACTCTCCGGTCAGGATCATCTTCATTGAGAGCGTGGATTAATGTTGGAATGTAACTTTTCCAATGGACTCGTTTCAAAATGCGATGGACGCTCGATTTTGGGATTCCTATCTCACGAGCCGATTGTCGTATGGATTTCTTTGGGGATCGGAGGAGGGTTTCCAGCAGTTGTTCTTCTCTTGCGGGGCTGTTGGATGTCCGTGGTCTTCCAGAACGTTGCTTGTGGACGTCCTGAACAGTTCCATCTGCTTCAAACTTATCTCTGATACGAGCAATGGTGCGTCGCGTTGGTGGATCTCTGTGAAACTGTCTTCTAAATTGTCTTTGCACTTCCGTGACGTTTTCGTACTTCCAGTAGCACTTTACGACATATTTTCTTTCTTCAAAAGTTAGTCGTATGTCTGCCATTATATTCACGTTAGTATGGCCTGAAACAAATAAAATTATATAAGTAAAGGGCTGTCTAAGAGTGAGTACATTTTTTGGGGACACCCGTTGAAATATGCCTTAAGTTGTGCTAACTTTTACCTTGTCATAGCACAGTGGTAATTTTGTATTATGCAAAATCATGTGTTCATGCGCGATATATATATATATTAGACTGGCCCGCCAAAACTTTTATTTGAAAAGTGAAAGTCTCACCCCCTTAAATTGTTACAATTTATGTGTACTTTTAGTGGTGCCTACAGCCTCTTGTATTTTTCATTTATTTACTACATTTATTCATCATATATTTATTATGTAATTCGTACTACAAATATTGTGTGTAAACCATGCCTATTCACACTCTCATGCATTGTGTTCTACATGTTTCACTGTGTAACTGTGTATGTTGAGTAGAAACACGTCTTTTGATCTGATGTCATTACTGGTGACGTCATTAGCTACGGAGAAAAGTGGGAGGCTCGCTGTTCGCGTCAGTATTGTTTAAGACGCAATGCGAGATTGATGCGCAAGTGTTTTCCCTTAATATTTGCAGATTTTATCCTTCACCATGTCAGATTCAATTAAAACAAGAAGAAAATTGACACAACTGGTAGTAAGAAGCTTCCACCCAATGGAGATGTACTACGTCGGCTTTTCTGTCTCACAAACAGTAAAAAAACATTGAAAGAAGCATCCAACATAGTTTATGCTGAAATTTTTGAGATTTGGGACAAGGCGAAAATAACCACCAGAGCCAAACAGCATGTACTAACGAAAATTCAAAAAATGTATGAGAACTTCAGATCACTTCAAAACTCAAAATCAAACCGTAATCAAAATCAAATTAAAAAAGAAACTGAATTCCAAGGTAGTTTAGATAACCTTTTTGATGTAGCTCACGCAAATGCTTTACAAATGATGTCAAATGAGGACGATAGATCATTCCTACAAGCTCAGAGAGAAAAAGGGAGGCGAGGTTACATGACTGATATTGATAAGAAACTGGTCGCTAAGCAAGTGCGACAACGGAAAAGAGATGAAAGACAAGCTGCACTAAAAGAAGCCGAGGCATTGCGATAGAAATTGTCATCAGCTGTTGTTCAGTTCAGTGATAGCAGTTCAAGCAGTAGTAGTGATGAGCAACCAGAACCAGGCACATCGTACACTCCTGAAATGACATCCAAACCTTCAAAAAGCACAATATCAAATAAGCGTAAGCGCATCGTAACACCTGATCTGGCAATGGCATTAGATCGAACAAAAACAAGTGATCGTAGTGCTGTTATAGTGCTTTCAGCTGCTGCAACTTCTCTTGGACATGATATTGACAATGTTGTTTTGAGCAGAAGTACTCTACAGAGGGCGAGGAGTGTTGTACACAAAAAAATTGCGGATGACATTAAGCAAACCTTTACCTCTGACGTTCTGCTTACCATTCATTGGGATGGCAAAGTAATGCAAGATATAACAGGTGATGAAAATATAGATAGGCTAGCTATTCTTGTATCCGGTGGAGGAAAGTCTAAGCTTCTAGCATTACCCAAACTTGCTTCTGGAGAAGGCGAAAGAATTGCAGAAGCAGTTCTAGAATGCTTAGATGATTGGAATTTGCGAGAATGTATTCAAGCAGTGTTTTGATACTACCGCTAGCAATACTGGCCAAAAAAAAGGGCGCTTGCATGATAATCGAAAGTAAGCTTGATAGAAAATTCCTTTCTTTGGCCTGTCGGCACCATATTAATGAAATTGTGATATCAGACGTCTTCCAGAAGTGTTACGGTGGTTCAACGGGACCGGATATATTACTTTTCAAACGTTTCAAGAATTCCTGGAAACAAATGGATGATAAAAGATTTGAAACTGCCAATACAAACATGCGGTGGAAAGCAGAAATCCTAGCACTGTGCGAAGAACAGCTTGCGAGAAGTCACCCAAGAGCGGATTATCGCGAACTTCTTGAATTATCAATTATTTATTTAGGTGGTGTTCCCTCAGGAGGAGTACATTTTCGTCAACCTGGGGCTTTACATCGCGCTAGGTGGATGTCACGAGTGATTTATGCCATCAAAATTGTATTGTTTCGCTCGCAGTTCAACCTGACAAAACAGGAACAGAGTGCAATGGAACGCTTCTCTCGCTATGCTGTTCGCTTTTATGTACCAAAATGGTTTGCGGCTCCCATCGCATCTTCTGCACCAAGAACCGATTTGGAGTATCTACAAGAGCTTCAGCAATATGATGATAAGGAACTTTCAGCAATAGCTAGCAAAGCACTATGCCGCCACCTCTGGTATCTAAATGAAGAACTTGTGTCGCTTGCCTTTTGTGATGATGGCATAACTTTGAAAGTGAAACGGCAGATGGTTCAGGCATTGAAAAGACCCGGTTCAGAAATATCAGAAAGACGAAATGCTTTTGACCACACTCATGATGACCCACTAGAGAAAAATCTGGCAGACTTTGTCACAAGCTCAAGTCGCTCCTTCTTTGAGAAATTGTCCCTTCAATCGACGTTTCTCGAAGTAGATCTTACAGAATGGGATAACAGGGACGACGATAAATTAGCTAAGGAATATGTTAAAACAATGAATGTTATAAACGATAATGCAGAGAGAGCGGTCTCATTAATTCAGAGTTTCAGCAGTCATCTCACAAAAAACGAAGAA
This sequence comes from Bathynomus jamesi, assembly GCA_023014485.1. Taxonomy (NCBI): domain Eukaryota; kingdom Metazoa; phylum Arthropoda; class Malacostraca; order Isopoda; family Cirolanidae; genus Bathynomus; species Bathynomus jamesi. Next base: position 292,985 of record JAJOZX010001963.1, on the reverse strand, counting down.
CAACTGCAGTACCTCTTCAAGTCGTGGAAAAACACCGAGAGCGGTTTCCAGAGGCAAAGAAATCAATGATAAAGACAGGAAGCACATCAACATCATGAGTTAACATTAAAAAAAGTGGATTAGGCCTATTGCGGATACCACTTGAAAAAAAAACGCGCCTGTTATAGTTACCTCCTGGGTGGTGCGGGAAAAACTACACATTTCAGTCTGTCGGCACCACTAAATACTGTACTATCGAATCGGGCTGAAACTTCACTCAAAACTTTCTATCGACACGCATAAGTTGCATAACAAATTCCAGGGTGAGCTTAAGAAAAGAAAAAAAATATTTTCCACCCCTATGAGCCTGGGCTGGTCTAATATATATATATATATATATATATATATAATATATATATATATATATATATTTTTAGTTCAGGAAGAACCGATTCGCCTCTATTTAAAGGGCATATCTCAGCGGAAAAACAAAGAAAAAGTGAGAGGAAAGACAGAGGAAAAAGAAAGGGTGGAGGGGACAGTCGAAGTGGAAAAAGACCAAGGATGACAAGGACTGCAGGGCCGAGCCCCATCATCCTTGGGTGCTAGGGCCGGGAGGGCGCACGTGAAACCTCCAGGAACAAGCACGTACAAACGAGCACAAAGAGCACTCAAGAGCACGAGCTTAGAACCCCCTTGCGGGGATATATATATATATATATATATATATATATATATAAATTAACATCCAATGTCTCATATCCGTAGGAAATGGGGGTCCCAAGCTAGGGCTCCCTCACCCAGAGTCAGTTAAGTGGGGTTGGCCAGCTCGCCGCCTCGCCGCGATGTAAGATACAAAAAAGACAACCGCCCAGCTCTGGGCAGCTCTAGGGCTCAAACCCACGAGTCAGAAGAAACTCAGCACTACCGAGCAGCGACCTAACTGATCAAGCCACGGGACAATGTATATACACCTCGTTAATCTCGTTGATATTCCGTGTGTTTGGCTCTCTTCACACGAAGGTCAAGCTGGTGGCCCCAGTAGTATAATGGGTATAATGGCAAAATGTGAGACAGCAATGGATCAATTTGAAAATTTCCCCCCCTCACCGTCCTTCATGGCGGTCCTCCACCGTCCTTCATGGAGGTCCTCCACCGTCCTTCATGGCGGTCCCTCCTTTATGAGGTGTCCTTCATGGTCCTTCAAAAAAAAAAAAAAAAAAGGGGGAAAAAAGGAAAAAAAGGGGGGAAAAAGGGGAAAAAAGGGGGGGGGATTAAAAATAAATTTAAAAATAAATTTAAAAAATAAATTTAAAAAATAAATTTAAAAAATTAAATTTAAAAAATGATTCGTCTTCACCTTCCTTCAAAAAATTTAAGAAAGGATTGAGCCTCGCCTTCCTTCTTGAAAAAAGTCCTTCCATGAGACAAACAAGAACAAACATGAAAAAACATACATACATTCGAGTACTTTCTGTTCAGGCAAGTTAGAAGACGAAATGGAAACGAATATCTGAAAGGTTTTAATAGGCCTAACGACAAGTATACATCGACACATCCAATTTTTGTCTGTTAACAAATTGCGAACAATACATAAATGAAAATCAGAGTGATCATATTTTAAACCGAAAACAAGTTCTTTGTTTAAGATCTGTATTATGAAAAATAAAATGAATATTTATTATTTTTAATTTAAATAAATTAATTTCTCTCTTTTTTAAGGGAAACTGGCTTATTTTCAAACGAGATGACCTTCAAATACAATATATACATATAGTACACGCATATTTGTTTATTTACTTTTAAATATGTAGTTTTCTGTTATTTACATCGCTATATACCATTACATTCACTTTCACATGCTATCTTCTGGTATATGAACTAATAATTTTACCGTTCATCAAATTTCGTTATAAAATTACACGTGTTAAAAAGAACATCAAGTTGCGTAACGATGCTTTAAACTAAATCACCAAAGTTGTTTTCCTCCTCTAAACATCCACTTAAATATTATTACTAATATTGATTTATTGTTATTATTACATATATATGTGTACACGTGTTAAGAGTATTTAAATTAAATATATTGATTTCAATTCCCTTCGTAATAAAAGCATCTGGCAACTATACCCCCAATCTTGCTATATATTTCTCTCAGTAATTGTTTTCAGGTTAGTTGTTAAGTTTAACTTTCTTCTAAAGACTATTAGTTGATACTAATCTTGCTATTATTATTATTATTATTATTATCATATATATATATATATATATATATATATAACATCCAAATAAGTAGGTTCGGGTAAAAAAATTTCTTATTAGATGCAATTAAAGAAAACGGGATGTCGAATTTGTGTGGGTTGTCATTTTTAAATAGATGCAGCGGGAAATAGGTACTGAAAGTTGAGAGATTTTTCATTAAGAACCTTTCTACTTGTAGTTATAGTTAGGACTATTCACATTACTTTAATTATCATTTCTCTAATTTAACGGCTGTTCACAATTCCTCATAATTCTCATAATAAACGTATTTGTTTTCACACCAGTCAGGCACTGTTTACATCAATCACACAGAATGTTCATGCTTATTGTTTTTGTCATTAGCTGTATCAATCATGTCTTTACAGACTGAAGCCTACCGTTACAAACGTTTAAAATGTTATAATTAATGCTTTATGATATCAGATCTCGTATAAAAAGCATTATTTTCTGTACAAATGGCCACAAAAATACTTTCAATCCTAATATATGTACGTATAGTATGCAACATACGCCTTTTCACCTGTATTAAAAACGTAAAAGTATCATCATGCGATCTTAGTTTCCGCAATGACGTGAGCCCTAACATTTAATTTAAAATTATTTAACAGATCATTCGAGGGAACTGTACATCGATCTCATTATAACTTCTGACTCATAATAACCGCCATACATATTTACACGAGTTCAATTTAAATATATATATATATATATATATATATTATACAGTGGTGTAGTGCTAAATAAAGAAGTGAGGGAACGCATTTTGAAAGTGTTACTCAGATGCGGGGGGGGGGGGACAATAGCGAGCGCGGCGAGCCCATACAGCTGGGGGTCCGGGGGCACTGTAAGCCCCCGGGAAATCTTTTGAAATCTGACCAATTTCAGGGATATTTTGAGGTCATATGCACTGGATATTAGGATATATTCCAAGGTTGAAGATGCAGTATTTCCAGTGTCATTAGATATATGACATCCAGTACGATCAATAAAAATAGCTAACAACTGGAATGATTAACTAAAAAAAGTTAACAACTGGTACGCCGTGGTGACTGTTTCATCAGATCTTTATAGGCTAGCATTGCCTCAGTCGAAGCTAAAAGAAATGAAACAGTTAATGATTCTTATATTTCTTCTAGGGGTGGGAATTAAAATTTCATGACGTTAGAGATTTGTAAGTTCGGATTTATTTGAAATAGTGAGGGAACGCCGTTCGTCTACCAAAAAAAAAGTAAGGGAACGCCGTTCCCACAGCACTACACAATATATATATATATAATATATATATAAGGAGTTTGTATGTGCCATTCCAACAGAAGGCAGGAAGTGTCTGAACCCTGTTTCTCCCATCACTGTCCTCTTCATCTGGCCTTTTTACATGTCACGTCTACCCTGTGAGCAGCCCAGCATACTCTCAAATACGCGCTTCTCACTATATTCCTTACTACACACGCATGCATCTTACACACTACACAGTCTTTTCAAAAAAGGTGTAATTTCAGTAGTCTCGGAGATTCGCGATTGTCCCCTCCTACATTTTCTCAGTAATTGTTTTCAGACTAGTAGCTAAGTTTAACTTTCTTTTAATGACTATTAGTTGCTACTAATCTTCTTCTTCTTATTATTATTATCATTGTTATATATACAGTATATATATATATATATATATATATATATATATATATATATATATATATATATATATATATAACATCCAAATAAGTAGGTTCGGGTAAAAAACTTTCTCAGTAGATGCAATTAAAGAAAACGGGATGTCGAGTTTGTGTGGATTGTCATTTTTAAATAGATTCAGTGGGAGATAGGTACTGAAACTTGAGAGATTTTTCATGAAGAACCTTTCTAGTTGCAGTCATAGCGTCCATTCACATTACTTTAATTAGCATTTCTCTTATTATCGACTGTTCACAATTCCTCATAACTCTCATAATAAACGTATTTGTTTTCACTTTTCTTTCATGCCACACAAGTCTCAGTATTTACATCAATCACACAGAATGTTCATGCTTATTGTTTTTGTTACTAGCTGTACCAAACATGTCTTTACAAATTGAAGCGTACCGTTACACAACGTTTAAAATGTTATAATTAATGCTTTATGATATCAGATCTCGTATAAAAAGCATTATTTTCTGTACAAATGGCCACAAAAATACTTTCAATCCTAATATATGTACGTATAGTATGCAACATACGCTTTTCCAACTGTATTGAAAACGTAAAAGTATCATCATGTGCGATCTTAGATTCTGCAATGACGTAAGTGAGCCTTAACATATAATTTAAAATTATTTAACAGATCTTTCGAGGGAACTGTACATCGATCTCATTATATATATATATATATATATATATATATATATAATATATAAATATAAGGAGTTTGTATGTGGCATTCCAACAGAAGACAGGAAGTGTCCGAACCCTGTTTCTCACATCACTGTCATCCTCACCTGGCCTTTTTACATGTCTCGTCCACCCTGTGAGCAGTCCAGCACACTCTCAAACACGCGCTTTTTCACTATATTCCTTACTACACACGCATGCATCTTACACACTACACAGTCTTTTCAAAAAGGTGTAATTTCAGTAGTCCAGAAGACTCGCGATTGGCCCCTCCTTCCTGCATGCATCGTATATATTACGAAACAATTTATAAAGTTCTCTCTTATTGCTTTCCTTATTGTAATGGGTATCACAACCGATTTTTCAATATTATTTAAGTATTATGTTGAGCAACATAACCCCCCCCCCCACAGACTAGTTTCTTAGCATAATCATGAAACATGAAACAAGATTATATTAATATATATGAAAATGAAAATGAAAAGGTTTATTGGCAGACTATAGTCCATATGACAAATATTATTAATACAATGACAGTTCATACACTAAGGATAGAAATATATACAATTGATTAGAAATAATACTGCACTGTCGAAGTTAAGTGGAGCTACAGACAGACGTTTTCGTACCAAGAAGTCCATAGCTTAGAGGATAAATAGCAGGACTCATGGATAGCTTGGATGATCGGGTTGGTTGACTTTTTAATTCTTTGCATTAGACTGTGTTGAGCACGTCTTGTTACCTCCGGGAAGCTCGGAACATTGCGGGTAGCAAACATTTGCGAAGCTGAGCATCTCGGGGGTAATTTATGTAAGAGTCTAAAAGACCTGTTGTACATCAAATTTAGGGTTCTGCCAGAACCTTTTTTATAATTCACCCAGAGTTGCTGACCGTATATATTACTGCAGAAAGCACGAAAGAGTGTCTTTAGCATCACTTGTACAGAAACGAAAGTTCCTTATGGTCATGTATATATATATATATATATATATATATATATATTATATACAGGGTGGGCGGAAAGTAGCTCCCTATTTTGGATTGGTAAAAAAATACGTATATTATCCATTTATTTCAGAAGAAATAATATGAAAAGGTAGGCATACATGGTAGGTTTTCTCTAAAATTCAATGTGGGCTCCAACTCTTTCCACCAGCTTCTGGAGCCGCCCAGGAATGGCGTCCACTGACTTTAGCAGGAACTCCGGCGGGATGGAGGACATGACTTCCCGAATTCGGTCCTCCAGTTCTTCCAATGTCCTCGGTTTGGTGCGGTAGACTTCTTCCTTTACCCACCCCCAAAGAAAGAAGTCGCACGGTTACCGCTGAAAAACGGCAGAATCGGTTCAGTGTAACGGTGTGGTGTGGTATGACCTCAGATCAGGTTGTGGGCCCGTTCCTTCTGCGCAACACCATGAATGCTGAGCGGTACCTTGCTATGTTGCGAAACGAGGTCTGGCCGGTTGTCAGCACATGGGAGAACATCGACGATCTGATATTTATGCAAGATGGCGCCCCTCCGCACTTCGCTCTTGTTGTCCGTGAGTGGCTGGATCATTGGATGCCCACTTCCCTGGGCGTTGGATGGGTCGTCGTGGTCCACATCAATGGCCAGCCAGGAGCCCCGACTTGACACCGTGCGACTTCTTTCTTTGGGGGTGGGTAAAGGAAGAAGTCTACCGCACCAAACCGAGGACATTGGAAGAACTGGAGGACCGAATTCGGGAAGTCATGTCCTCCATCCCGCCGGAGTTCCTGCTAAAGTCAGTGGACGCCATTCCTGGGCGGCTCCAGAAGCTGGTGGAAAGAGTTTGAGCCCACATTGAATTTCAGAGAAAACCTACCATGTATGCCTACCTTTTCATATTATTTCTTCTGAAATAAATGGATAATATACGTATTTTTTTACCAATCCAAAATAGGGAGCTACTTTCCGCCCACCCTGTATATTGCTTTCATGTGTGTGTCATATATATATATATATATATGTATATATATATATATATATATATATATATATATCCAAAAGTAGTTTGAAGGCTTATTCCATCTCACGACTATAATTATACACTTTAGGGGAGTTTGAAAATTGCGTATATTTAGACAAAAAGTATTAGGTCTTAAGCTGATTCATGTCAATATCAGCGTGCTTCACTGCCCTTTCAGTCATTGTGACCTTAGATCGTACCAGAACTATAGTCTTGACAAAGCACAATGTGTTAAATTTACCAAACAAGGATTACCTATGTTCAGGACTCTGGACATTTCCATACTCAACATCAACTATGCCCATTTGATCGTACCTTTCTTTATGTACATGCAATAGCATCAATTGGTTAAGCTTTCTCTGAATCGTGTTTGAACTCAGATAAGATTTAATACGCACGATATTACTAAACGAGCGTTCACTACAACACGTAATGGAGGCAGGCATCACTATAATTAACTTTGTTTACGTAATCACAGAGGAGATAAGAAATTACTGGTCAGGTGTCAGTGATTGCACGTGTGTAACTACATTACGTAGGATTAACTGCTCAAGGGATTCGTGAACACAAAGTTCATACAGAGGTTGTTAGATGAGTATGTAGTCTTGCAGGAAGGAAGTCTGAGCCCTAGAATGAAGTTACACTCACTAATTATGCTGTGGACGTCTATCCTTTGCATCCTCGAGAAGCAAATCTTTACACTGGACATACATTTTGCACTATACTTCGTTAAAACTCTCAGTTATGGGTATTATAATGAGATACAGAGCTTCATAATGTGCCTTTCTGTAATGATCTTCAGATGCATAGCTACCTTCCGGTGGAACACAATCCTCTTCTAGCCTAGCTGGAACTCTTCTAAATCGAGGCTGTGAGGGTACATCTACCTGACAGGAACCTAGTGACTGTACATTCTTTCAGAAAAGACTAGCCCCTTCATCATTGCGCATATTTCAAAGAGTTTTATCAGTCATACCACCAATAGAGAGAGAGAGAGAGAGAGAGAGAGAGAGAGAGAGAGAGAGAGAGAGAGAGAGGTTGCAAAGAATGATGATGCGAAATTTGAATCACAAAATAAGATAGCAGTAAACAGAGTAAAGAGAATAACGGGGCAGATATTGATAGTCTTTAAACGATGGGATAGGAATATAAGGATTCCTATACTGAAAACCCTGATCATACCCAAATTGGAATACTGCTCGGTTCTAACATCCCCATATAAAAAAGAGGACATTAGGCAGCTGTAAGGGATTCAGAGAAGCTTCACAACCAAGATCGATGGGGGGGTGCAAAGAACTAAATTACTGGAAAGATTATGAAAGCTATTCATATTTTCACTGGAAAGGAGGAGAGAGAGAAACACCATTATTTACACTCGGGAAATAATGAAGAAACTTATCCCTAATCTTACTCTGAACCCTGTAACTTCCTAAACAACGGTGGAAAGTAGAAAAGGAAGACTGCGTCGTGTTCCCAAATTAAAGGCGAGACAGGGAACATCCTTAACCCTGAAAAAAATTAGTTTTGTGGTGAGACGACCAAAACTGTCTAAACAAAAGCCCAAAGACCTAAGGAACATGAAGGGAGTTGCTGTGGACATCTTCAAAAGATGATTAGACGCCTGGCTCAGAACAATCCCCGATGAACGGGACGTACATGGCTATGTGAGGTGGAGAGTACAAGAAAGCACTCGCCCCTCGACCAAGACAGGCCTAGAGGGGACACCAGCCTGACATTCGTGTGAAGAGAGAACTACGCACGGAACCGCAACGTTGCGTATACACACACATTTTATTCGTGCATTTATCCGTGATTCACTGTCGTCAATTGAATTAACATAACCTACTAATTGTTACCACTGTACACTTAACCGTGATCGTGACATGGTGACATTTGGGGGTCTCCTCCCGCCATCCCACACAATGCGTCTCAGTCAATGTCTCTCAGCGCAGCCAAAGACAATATTACGGACGATACAAAGATCAGCAGAAAAATCAACGAGTGGTACAAAACTTCAAAATAAATCCAATTACCTTCCAAACAACACAGGACAATAGGAAAGTCAGAATGTGTAGTGTCCCCAAACTAAAGGCCTGACAAGAGACCTCCTCAACACTGAAGGAAATTAGCCTGGTTGTCAGTGGGCCAAGACATTTTAACCAGCTTCACCTTCATGTGAAGAGAGACCGACGCAGAGGGGGGGGGGCACTACCATCGAGTATAGCAATTTAACTTGAAGTAGTAGCATTATTAAATATTTAAATTAAATAGATGATTCTTTCGCAATAAAAATTAGGTGGTAACCTACATCTTAACACATAGCTATCATATCTACAGCTAATTACGCAAAAGTACATTTTCTCTTTCATATTGAGTTGCCAGATAGCAATATTTATTAAATTAAACCATATATTAATCATCCATTTAAATATTGTGGTACACTATTTAAATGGATGATTAATATATGGTTTAATTTAATAAATATTGCTATCTGGCAACTCAATATGAAAGAGAAATGTACTTTTGCGTAATTAGCTGTAGATATGATAGCTATGTGTTAAGATGTAGGTTACCACCTAATTTTTATTGCGAAAGAATCATCTATTTAATTTAAATATTTAATAATGCTACTACTTCAAGTTAAATTGCTATACTCGATGGTAGTGCCCCCCCCCCCTCTGCGTCGGTCTCTCTTCACATGAAGGTGAAGCTGGTTAAAATGTCTTGGCCCACTGACAACCAGGCTAATTTCCTTCATGTTGAGGAGGTCTCTTGTCAGGCCTTTAGTTTGGGGACACTACACATTCTGACTTTCCTATTGTCCTGTGTTGTTTGGAAGGTAATTGGATTTATTTTGAAGTTTTGTACCACTCGTTGATTTTTCTGCTGATCTTTGTATCGTCCGTAATATTGTCTTTGGCTGCGCTGAGAGACATTGACTGAGACGCATTGTGTGGGATGGCGGGAGGAGACCCCCAAATGTAAACACCCTCAAATCACGGCTAGCACCATGTCACGATCACGGTTAAGTGTACAGTGGTAACAATTAGTAGGTTATGTTAATTCAATTGACGACAGTGAATCACGGATAAATGCACGAATAAAATGTGTGTGTATACGCAACGTTGCGGTTCCGTGCGTAGTTCTCTCTTCACACGAAGGTCAGGCTGGTGTCCCCTCTAGGCCTGTCTTGGTCGAGGGGCGAGTGCTTTCTTGTACTCTCCACCTCACATAGCCATGTACGTCCCGTTCATCGGGGATTGTTCTGAGCCAGGCGTCTAATCATCTTTTGAAGATGTCCACAGCAACTCCCTTCATGTTCCTTAGGTCTTTGGGCTTTTGTTTAGACATTTGGTCGTCTCACCACAAAACTAATTTTTTTCAGGGTTAAGGATGTTCCCTGTCTCGCCTTTAATTTGGGAACACGACGCAGTCTTCCTTTTCTACTTTCCACCGTTGTTTAGGAAGTTACAGGGTTCAGAGTAAGATTAGGGATAAGTTTCTTCATTATTTCCCGAGTGTAAATAATGGTGTTTCTCTCTCTCCTCCTTTCCAGTGAAAATATGAATAGCTTTCATAATCTTTCCCAGTAATTTAGTTCTTTGCACCCCCCCATCGATCTTGGTTGTGAAGCTTCTCTGAATCCCTTACAGCTGCCTAATGTCCTCTTTTTTATATGGGGATGTTAGAACCGAGCAGTATTCCAATTTGGGTATGATCAGGGTTTTCAGTATAGGAATCCTTATATTCCTATCCCATCGTTTAAAGACTATCAATATCTGCCCCGTTATTCTCTTTACTCTGTTTACTGCTATCTTATTTTGTGATTCAAATTTCGCATCATCATTCTTTGCAACCTCTCTCTCTCTCTCTCTCTCTCTCTCTCTCTATATATATATATATATATATATATATATATATATATATATGTGTGTGTGTGTGTGTGTGTGTGTATATATATATATATATATATATATATATATATAAGCTATTGGTGGTATGACTGATAAAACTCTTTGAAATATGCGCAATGATGAAGGGGCTAGTCTTTTCTGAAAGAATGTACAGTCACTAGGTTCCTGTCAGGTAGATGTACCCTCACAGCCTCGATTTAGAAGAGTTCCAGCTAGGCTAGAAGAGGATTGTGTTCCACCGGAAGGTAGCTATGCATCTGAAGATCATTACAGAAAGGCACATTATGAAGCTCTGTATCTCATTATAATACCCATAACTGAGAGTTTTAACGAAGTATAGTGCAAAATGTATGTCCAGTGTAAAGATTTGCTTCTCGAGGATGCAAAGGATAGACGTCCACAGCATAATTAGTGAGTGTAACTTCATTCTAGGGCTCAGACTTCCTTCCTGCAAGACTACATACTCATCTAACAACCTCTGTATGAACTTTGTGTTCACGAATCCCTTGAGCAGTTAATCCTACGTAATGTAGTTACACACGTGCAATCACTGACACCTGACCAGTAATTTCTTATCTCCTCTGTGATTACGTAAACAAAGTTAATTATAGTGATGCCTGCCTCCATTACGTGTTGTAGTGAACGCTCGTTTAGTAATATCGTGCGTATTAAATCTTATCTGAGTTCAAACACGATTCAGAGAAAGCTTAACCAATTGATGCTATTGCATGTACATAAAGAAAGGTACGATCAAATGGGCATAGTTGATGTTGAGTATGGAAATGTCCAGAGTCCTGAACATAGGTAATCCTTGTTTGGTAAATTTAACACATTGTGCTTTGTCAAGACCATAGTTCTGGTACGATCTAAGGTCACAATGACTGAAAGGGCAGTGAAGCACGCTGATATTGACATGAAATCAGCTTAAGACCTAATACTTTTGTCTAAATATATGCAATTTTCAAACTCCTCTAAAGTGTATAATTATAGTCAGTCGTGAGATGGAATAAGCCTTCAAACTACTTTTGGATATATATATATATATATATATATATATATATATATATATATATATACATGACCATAAGGAACTTTCGTTTCTGTACAAGTGAAGCTAAAGACACTCTTTCGTGCTTTCTGCAGTAATATATACGGTCAGCAACTCTGGGTGAATTATAAAAAAGGTTCTGGCAGAACCCTAAATTTGATGTACAACAGGTCTTTTAGACTCTTACATAAATTACCCCCGAGATGCTCAGCTTCGCAAATGTTTGCTACCCGCAATGTTCCGAGCTTCCCGGAGGTAACAAGACGTGCTCAACACAGTCTAATGCAAAGAATTAAAAAGTCAACCAACCCGATCATCCAAGCTATCCATGAGTCCTGCCATTTATCCTCTAAGCTATGGACTTCTTGGTACGAAAACGTCTGTCTGTAGCTCCACTTAACTTCGACAGTGCAGTATTATTTCTAATCAATTGTATATATTTCTATCCTTAGTGTATGAACTGTCATTGTATTAATAATATTTGTCATATGGACTATAGTCTGCCAATAAACCTTTTCATTTTCATTTTCATATATATTAATATAATCTTGTTTCATGTTTCATGATTATGCTAAGAAACTAGTCTGTGGGGGGGGGGTTATGTTGCTCAACATAATACTTAAATAATATTGAAAAATCGGTTGTGATACCCATTACAATAAGGAAAGCAATAAGAGAGAACTTTATAAATTGTTTCGTAATATATACGATGCATGCAGGAAGGAGGGGCCAATCGCGAGTCTTCTGGACTACTGAAATTACACCTTTTTGAAAAGACTGTGTAGTGTGTAAGATGCATGCGTGTGTAGTAAGGAATATAGTGAAAAAGCGCGTGTTTGAGAGTGTGCTGGACTGCTCACAGGGTAGACGAGACATGTAAAAAGGCCAGGTGAGGATGACAGTGATGTGAGAAACAGGGTTCGGACACTTCCTGTCTTCTGTTGGAATGCCACATACAAACTCCTATATATATATATATATATATATATATATATATATATATATAATGAGATCGATGTACAGTTCCCTCGAAAGATCTGTTAAATAATTTTAAATTATATGTTAAGGCTCACTTACGTCATTGCAGAATCTAAGATCGCATGATGATACTTTTACGTTTTCAATACAGTTGGAAAAGCGTATGTTGCATACTATACGTACATATATTAGGATTGAAAGTATTTTTGTGGCCATTTGTACAGAAAATAATGCTTTTTATACGAGATCTGATATCATAAAGCATTAATTATAACATTTTAAACGTTGTGTAACGGTACGCTTCAATTTGTAAAGACATGTTTGGTACAGCTAGTAACAAAAACAATAAGCATGAACATTCTGTGTGATTGATGTAAATACTGAGACTTGTCTGGCATGAAAGAAAAGTGAAAACAAATACGTTTATTATGAGAGTTATGAGGAATTGTGAACAGTCGATAAATAAGAGAAATGCTAATTAAAGTAATGTGAATGGACGCTATGACTGCAACTAGAAAGGTTCTTCATGAAAAATCTCTCAAGTTTCAGTACCTATCTCCCACTGAATCTATTTAAAAATGACAATCCACACAAACTCGACATCCCGTTTTCTTTAATTGCATCTACTGAGAAAGTTTTTTACCCGAACCTACTTATTTGGATGTATATATATATATATATATATATATATATATATATATATATATATATATATATATATATATATATAATAAATAATAATAATAAGAAGAAGAAGATTAGTAGCAACTAATAGTCATTAAAAGAAAGTTAAACTTAGCTACTAGTCTGAAAACAATTACTGAGAAAATGTAGGAGGGGACAATCGCGAATCTCCGAGACTACTGAAATTACACCTTTTTTGAAAAGACTGTGTAGTGTGTAAGATGCATGCGTGTGTAGTAAGGAATATAGTGAGAAGCGCGTATTTGAGAGTATGCTGGGCTGCTCACAGGGTAGACGTGACATGTAAAAAGGCCAGATGAAGAGGACAGTGATGGGAGAAACAGGGTTCAGACACTTCCTGCCTTCTGTTGGAATGGCACATACAAACTCCTTATATATATATATATATATATATATATATATTGTGTAGTGCTGTGGGAACGGCGTTCCCTTACTTTTTTTTGGTAGACGGAACGGCGTTCCCTCACTATTTCAAATAAATCCGAACTTACAAATCTCTAACGTCATGAAATTTTAATTCCCACCCCTAGAAGAAATATAAGAATCATTAACTGTTTCATTTCTTTTAGCTTCGACTGAGGCAATGCTAGCCTATAAAGATCTGATGAAACAGTCACCACGGCGTACCAGTTGTTAACTTTTTTTAGTTAATCATTCCAGTTGTTAGCTATTTTTATTGATCGTACTGGATGTCATATATCTAATGACACTGGAAATACTGCATCTTCAACCTTGGAATATATCCTAATATCCAGTGCATATGACCTCAAAATATCCCTGAAATTGGTCAGATTTCAAAAGATTTCCCGGGGGCTTACAGTGCCCCCGGACCCCCAGCTGTATGGGCTCGCCGCGCTCGCTATTGTCCCCCCCCCGCATCTGAGTAACACTTTCAAAATGCGTTCCCTCACTTCTTTATTTAGCACTACACCACTGTATATATTATATATATATATATATATATATATATATATATATATAATTGAACTCGTGTAAATATGTATGGCGGTTATTATGAGTCAGAAGTTATAATGAGATCGATGTACAGTTCCCTCGAATGATCTGTTAAATAATTTTAAATTAAATGTTAGGGCTCACGTCATTGCGGAAACTAAGATCGCATGATGATACTTTTACGTTTTTAATACAGGTGAAAAGGCGTATGTTGCATACTATACGTACATATATTAGGATTGAAAGTATTTTTGTGGCCATTTGTACAGAAAATAATGCTTTTTATACGAGATCTGATATCATAAAGCATTAATTATAACATTTTAAACGTTGTGTAACGGTAGGCTTCAGTCTGTAAAGACATGATTGGTACAGCTAATGACAAAAACAATAAGCATGAACATTCTGTGTGATTGATGTAAACAGTGGCCTGACTGGTGTGAAAACAAATACGTTTATTATGAGAATTATGAGGAATTGTGAACAGCCGTTAAATTAGAGAAATGATAATTAAAGTAATGTGAATAGTCCTAACTATAACTACAAGTAGAAAGGTTCTTAATGAAAAATCTCTCAACTTTCAGTACCTATTTCCCGCTGCATCTATTTAAAAATGACAACCCACACAAATTCGACATCCCGTTTTCTTTAATTGCATCTAATAAGAAATTTTTTTACCCGAACCTACTTATTTGGATGTTATATATATATATATATATATATATATATATATATATATGATAATAATAATAATAATAATAGCAAGATTAGTATCAACTAATAGTCTTTAGAAGAAAGTTAAACTTAACAACTAACCTGAAAACAATTACTGAGAGAAATATATAGCAAGATTGGGGGTATAGTTGCCAGATGCTTTTATTACGAAGGGAATTGAAATCAATATATTTAATTTAAATACTCTTAACACTGTAACACTGTACATATATATATATGTAATAATAACAATAAATCAATATTAGTAATAATATTTAAGTGGATGTTTAGAGGAGGAAAACAATTGATGATTTCAGTTTCAAAGCATGTTACGCACTTGATGTTCTTTTTAACACATGTAATTTTATAACGAAATTTGATGAACGGTAAAATTATTAGTTCATATACCAGAAGATAGCATGTGAAAGTGAATGTAATGGTATATATCGTGTAAATAACAGAAAACTACATATTTAAAAGTAAATAAACAAATATGAGTGTACTATATGTATATATTGTATTTGAAGGTCATCTCGTTTGAAAATAAGCCAGTTTCCCTTAAAAAAGAGAGAAATTAATTTATTTAAATTAAAATAATAAATATTCATTTTATTTTTCATAATACAGATTAAACAAAGAACTTGTTTTCGTTTAAAATATGATCACTCTGATTTTCATTTATGTATTGTTCGCAATTTGTTAACAGACGAAAATTGGATGTGCGATGATCTCGTTAGGCCTATTAAAACCTTTCAGATATTCGTTTCCATTTACTGTCTTCTAACTTGCCTGAACAGAAAGTACTCGAATGTATGTATGTTTTTTCATGTTTGTTCTTGTTTGTCTCATGAAAGACTTTTTTCAAGAAGGAAGGCGAGGCTCAATCCTTTCTTAAATTTTTTTGAAGGAAGGTGAAGACGAATCATTTTTAAAATTTAATTTTTTAAATTTAATTTTTTAAATTTATTTTTTAAATTTATTTTTAAATTTATTTTTAATTATTTTTTTTCCCCCTTTTTTTCCCCTCTTTTTTCCTTTTCCCCCTTTTTTTTTTTTTTTTTTTTTTTGAAGGACCATGAAGGACACCTCATAAAGGAGGGACCGCCATGAAGGACGGTGGAGGACCTCCATGAAGGACGGTGGAGGACCGCCATGAAGGACGGTGAGGGGGAGAAATTTTCAAATTGATCCATTGCTGCTCTCACATTTTGCCACTATACTACTGCCCCGCCTCTAAGCCTGGCTTGGTGGAGGAACGAGTTGCTTTCTTGCGCTCTCTACCGCACATAGCCAGGTACACCCGGCTCATCTGGTGCCGTCCTGAGCCAGGCATCTAGTCTTCTCTTGAAGACTTCAACTTTGACCTCTGTAACGTTTCTGAGGTCCTTTGGAAGCTGGTTAAAAAGTCTTGGGGCCCCTAACAACCAAGCTATTTTTTATGCAATAGAAGCTCCAAATATTCTCATTTAATATGCCATTTTTCTTATTCAAGTGAACTGTTTATTTTATACATTTGTCAGAGGACAGTTATTTATAAATCGACCTTGAAGACGTTACAAAATACACCGCAAAAATGACTTGCACAGCTTTTATTTTCAAAGAAACTGATTTTCATCAACAGATGGAACTGACATAAATAAAAATCCGATTAATTTCTTTATCTTGAATTTACCGATTACAGAATTTATATATTTTTTAATTTAAAAACTTTATAGATTTAGATTTAATTTTTACGAACTAGAAAGTAAAATGAAGTAAAGTAAAGAGAAAATTTTTGAATACCCCCCCCCCTCCCCGCCCCAAAGAAAAAGGGATTCGGGAAATTCTATCGGATTTATAATCGATAAATATTTGGCGTTTGTGGGCAGGTCTAAAGTTATGGTATAAAATGGATATGTATCGTAATTTGTGGATGAAGTTTCATTTAATTCTTGAAAAACGTACGCATGACCATCGATATGATAATTTAACTGATTTCAGATGATGTCGTAAAGGTATCTTTGCCCAAGATGGTTGTTATTTTAAATTAATTTTTTGTATAATAAGAGCGTAGTGGTCTGAAGTCCATAACTACTTTTCAGTTCAGTTTCTATATTGCATTATTTTATACGTTTATTTACTTTGCAGTTCAAGCAAATTTGTTGCATACAATGAAACTGTAGTAAATGCATGCTTAGGAGTAAAATACGTTACAGTAGAAGAGTGCAATCGCTTCCAAAAGTCATGCCTTCAAACACCATGTTTCTCACTAGTATTTATCGGTAAGAAACAGGGGTTTTTCACAATCGGACCTTTTGAAGTGACTCTTCATTTGTAATTACTGCCGTTTTTAATTCATAGGCACTGTGCAAGTTGAAATTTCAAGATACGTTTCCCGACATTATAAGAAAATTGGTTACAAGCAATTAAAATTTATATTTTTCACTTGCGTTCTTCAGCGCAACTTTAGGAATCGGGTTTTTTATGGCATACTTTGAAAAGCTTATTTCAATAGTGTTGTGTGTCTTTTCGATTGGTGGACCCGTCTTGCGGCCTTATCCTTACTACAATGGAGCTGATTCTGTCCATCTTTCTTTTTATTTATCTATCTATCTATCTATCTATCTATCTGTGGAAAAAGTCGCATTAAATAATTTCATACCGAAAAAGTCAGTAAATAATTTCATACCGAAGATTTTGAAAATTATTAAGGCAGCAAAAGCTTAATATTGACTTTAAGTTCACGAGGAACTTAGATTTTAAATGCAGCTTCACAAATCTTAACACAGTGGGTTCGGATTACTGGAGGGTCAATTATTCGATCAATAAAACTATAGAAAAGAACGCAGCCATGAAAATCTTAAGTTTCACATCCGAACCCATCGTGTCAAGATTTGTGAAGCTTAAGATTTCCATGGCTGGTTCTTTTCTATAGTTTTATTGACCGAATAATTAACCCCCCGAGTAATTGGGGGTCCGAAGACCCTAGCACCGTAGGGCCCAATTTAGCTAGTTATAATAATAGTAATAATAATAATAATAATAATAATAATGATAATAATTCATTTATTCTATTTATTCACGTACAAGGAACGTACAATGGATGAAATAAGCAATGTATAAAAATGGATCAATAAAAGATCTTTATACATATACTGTATGTAAAAATGTAAAAATGACAATTCTACCATTCATTTTGCATATAAAGTCCAAACTCGCATAATATTCTAACTGTATATAAAATTCATGCAAGTGTTGGAAAAAGATGTTCTTCGTTACACCATCTCCGATATGTTTAAGGTATTTTCAGTATGTCGCTTCCTTGCGTCGACAATGAAGTTTACCCTGCTTACGTCCACGGTTCTTCTTTTCAAACTTAATCTGACTGCGAGTTACGACAATGTTATCCTTCGGTCAATGGCGTCCCCCTCCCCTAGTCCGTTGTGGGAGTGGAATGTTTATAAAAGAATCACGTGGAAGGATATAAATGACGTGTTACCTTTTTCAGTCTTTAGTTCAGTAGGACAGTTCACTGTCAGATACTAGATTGCTTTTACAATGCAGAGTAATTAGAAAATCAAATCCTTAACACTATACTTGTTTAGAGAGTTATTAACGAAAAAAAAGGACCTGAGCCGAATTGGCTAAGCAACAGGCTGCCCGTAGGGCGAGGCTTCGACTGCTCCTCTCAAGGTGATTTCCCTGGAGGAACTCCCATAGTGCCACGTTTGCAAAAGATTATTAAAGTTGCAAAGTCCTAGTCAGAGATGTAGTGGCAAATTTTAAGGGGCAGGAACTCTAAGGAATAAATAATAATAATAATAATAATAATAATAATAATAATAATAATTTAATTAGACTTGGAATATTAAAAATTTGAAATCACGATTAAAAGCCAGTGCTTTCATCCCAGTCTGTTTGTTCTCAACTTCCAAGTATCAAGTATCAACTAAAGAAAAAAAAAAAAAAAAAATTTGGATGAATGGAGGTGCGGGAGCGCCGCTCCCGTGCGCTCCCGCAGAACTACACCCCTGGTCCTAGTCTAATAATGATATTAGCAAAAGAATTTATATAATTTTGGTTCTACACTTAACTCCTTTATGTGATTTATAGCCGAAAAGAACATTTTAGGAATCCCTGGTTAAGATTATAGATGTGGGACATTTGGAGAGCGTCGTTAGGCTTATCGAAAAAGGATGCCAGACAATCTACTGGGCATTGAGGTAATTTATACAAATATTAAAAATGTAGCGGCTTAATACTTTAATTTATACTTACATAATAATATCTTTTAAAAGATTAATACTTTAATTTATACTTACATAATAATATCTTTTAAAAGATTAATACTTTAATTTATACAGAATGATATTTTTAAATTTTAACAAAAATTTTTTTATTTTTGTCAAGTAATTTCTTATCCAATACTTGATGAATTATTTCTTCTGTTTTAATTACTAATCTTTTTTTTTTTATTAAGCTCAATCATGTAATTTTGTTAAATTCTGCAATGTTTATATTTCTTATTATTCTCTCTTAAATTATAAAAGATGAAGTCATATCCTAAATCAGCTTTAATTTCCTATCTATAACTAAAATAAAATTTGCGCTGTTTTGAGCGGAGTTGAGCGGAGTAACAAATATCTTTTTCGCTCAGTCGCCTGTTATGATTGGCTGACTCACGTAAAGTGGGTGGGGCTAATGTCTCTCGCTCAGTCGCCCGTTAGGGTCGGATCTATCAAGATGAGCGGCGTTAAAGATCGCGAAGTGATCACAAGCAGGGAGCTGAAGGCGCGGCTTGTAAGTTTTAAACATTTAATTTTAATAAAATACATATCTTAATTTCCATTTTCAGTTGACACGGCAAATCATGATAACATCAGATTTTTCAACATGCTGCTACAACAGAATTTGCCTTCATCTTCAAATATTTTGCTTTGTCAGTTTCTGCAAGATTCACATAATATGGATTGAGATAGCAAAAGAAGTCAGCCTTTTAAGAATCGCAAAAAACAAGTCAACATAATAATGACGTTACCAAATTAAATAGTATATAAATCACTGTAATCCTTCAAACTATTATTCTGTCTGATCTGACCTAGAAACTGTAATGTTTTAGAAGCAGTAAAATTCAGTAAAAGTATATCTTTGTCTTCTCCTTTAAGCCCTTGTCTTCTCAAGAGAACTTAGTTTTAAAATAACACAGCATTTTCAAGAAGCAGTAAAGGTAGAAATCAGTAAGTCTTAAGTCTGAGCCCAGTTTTGCTTCATAAACTTCTCAGATACACTACAAGAAGAATCGGGGGAAACCTAATAAGTTTTCACAGAACCCTCCGATCCGCTACAAGAAGAAATCGGAGTGTAGTAAAACGAAAGTATTGCGATTCCCTACACAGTACCAACTACCCAGAGTGAGAAATCCGTTGCTGCCACCTAACCAGAACCCCTGTCAACTTCGAACCACCCAAGGCCATCGACGGAGGGTTAACATATACAACAGAGAACTGACATTTGCATGCAAATTATATTCATTACTGGCAGAATGGTGCTTTTTGACATCTTTGACAAATCTTTTTAGGTGGTGCTGAACATAAAGATTATTTCTAAGTCAAAAGAGAGTAAGGTGTAAATTACAGTAACTAAATTAAGTACAAAAATACTGTAGTTGTATAAAATGGATGCTGTACAAGATATCGTAATACCTGGACATAAAATGAGAGATCACGTACATTTTTATAAATAATGTGTAGGCATGAGCTAAGATTACTCATTCTTTCTCTAGGGATATAAAGTCTATGTATAAATATTAAATAGTCTTGACTTTGTTAAAAAAAATGAATATTCTCTACTCTGACATTAACACAAAACAATTGATAGCTATACCGGAAAAGAATGATCTTAATTGTAATTGGTGTGTAGAGTGGGGTGGAGCTAAATGCTTAATTTGCATGTTTGTCCGATAGTGCGCCTACGTATTTTTTTAAAAATTTTACTTACATAGTGGCCTTGACACCTCGTACCTGCGGACACTTTATAAGAAATCACGCAGTTACAAGTAAATTAATAATGAAATTTAATAGAAAGGCACTTAATATGTAGTTCAGTAGTACTGTATATTAAAATTTAGATGAAGAATTAAATTAGTCTTCCCTCAAGTTCGCCTTTTGAATTATTTTGGTGATACAATTCCCTAAATTCTTCCGTGTATAGTAGTGTTGTGGTGTAGTGGTTAGTCGCCTACTACGAGTCCATCGTCCCCGGGATCGAGACCCGGTGACGGCAGGTGGCGCGCAGCAAAACCCAGCTGTTCATCCTTCTACACTATAAAAAATTGGTTGGTAG
This sequence comes from Bathynomus jamesi, assembly GCA_023014485.1. Taxonomy (NCBI): domain Eukaryota; kingdom Metazoa; phylum Arthropoda; class Malacostraca; order Isopoda; family Cirolanidae; genus Bathynomus; species Bathynomus jamesi. The sequence continues at coordinate 271,762 of JAJOZX010001963.1, read as the reverse complement.
ATAAATGGGTGCCCTAGGTAGCCTAGTGGTTAACACGCTGGGCTGGTGGTGGGGCGTGGTTCGGATTCCACGTTAAACTGTAGGTCTAAGGTGAAGTGACAACTTGACTTTCGTCAGAATGAACAATTCAATTCAGGCAGAAGCTAAAGTCCAGTGATGGCGAACCACTGACCCACGAGGCAATTTTTAGTGACCCACGAGCTCTTATTTAAATAAAATATGACTTTAATTTTTAATATTTTCTGCCTTTCAATATTTTCTGTCAATTTTGGGTGTAACCAGGGAACAACAATCAATAGAAAGAGTAGATAATCTTATTCTTGCAGAATGAAACTCTCTACAAAATTCTTTTGCATCAATGAAAAAGCTAGCATTAGCTCTGTTAACAATGTTTGGTTCAACTTATTCATGTGAACAATTGTTTTCCTCCATGAATTTCGTCAAATCCACCACTAGGAATCGCTTTGGCACAGATATGAGTGCTGCAATACTGCTGCATGTGTGACTAAAGACAACTAAATATAAACCTCGGATCAAAACATTAGCAGCTAAAATCCAACAAGAAGTTTCTCACTAAAAATAGTAAGTAAATAAATTATTGTGACCCAATTTCGTTTTTTTTTAAATCAAAAGTAACAAAAGTGACCCACCAGAAAAAAAGGTTCGCCACCACTGTGTGGGGAAATCCCTGCCAACCCGCTCCTGCCGTCATCCTCACTTAAAATCCTGTTCTATGACGTTTTCACCCGAAACAAATTTACAAGGGGCTTCAAGTAATTCATTAATATTTATTCATTTGCAATTATAAAAACGGTAATGCGTATGTATCAACTTCAGTACTGCACTGTATACCATCTTTTAATTAACTGATAATAATAAACTACAATTCTTTATAAAATTCTCGCATTAAAAGCTAACGTTTTGGTAGTTCGTTTAACTGACACTGTTTAATTAAAAACAGCAATTCCTAACCTCTGCTACGCGGAGCTCTTTTAGGCGGTATGCAAGGTTTTGTATGTAACTTACTAACTGATAATTATTACTGTACTGAAAATGTATTTAAAAAAGTAATATTAGCTGTAGATAATAACCCGCAACCTTTCAGACTGTGGTACTAGAAAAGCATGCTGGTGTATCGACCTGAAAAGGTTGGAAACCCCTGATTTAAAACATTGGAATTAAATTTTGAGAACCAATAATGTTGTATCTAATAATGTTGTATCTAAATTTTAAAAAAAATCATTCCGTACCAAAATATTTTTTTCGGAATAGGTTACTTACGTACCAATATTACTTACATGAAATGAGCTAAACCTTCTAAGTGTGATGTCAATTCCTAGGAGTATGTAAGGAAGACGTTTGTGTAAATTTAGCATATCCGTTTAAAATCTTGATGAAGTGCGTACTTTAGTAAGAAGATAAAATGAAAGGTCAAGCTTCTGGGGAACGTTCTGCTGCTGCTCAATGTGGCCAAATTATTGGGTCAAAACTGAAAGGTAAATGCATCAAACCTTACATTCAAACCTTGCATTCAAACCTTCTTCCACTATTTCCTTCGTTTCATACAGTAATTACAATCAAAATAATTAATTCTATTCCCTTATAGCAAAAAAAAAAGTTGGGATCACCTGAAGATCAGGGCCCCAGCCTTCTTTAGTTAGCTTTATAAGGCTAACTAACGAAAATATCACGACCTAACCTAACTAATCGTCAAGGCGCACAGTTGACCTAACGATAGTTAATGGTTAGGTTAGTTCGTGAAATTTTCGTTAGTTAGCCTTATAAGGCTAACTAAAGAAGGCTGGGGCCCTGATCTTCAGGTGATCCTCAGTTAGTAACAATTTTGACAGACAACAAAAAAACGAACAAAACAATTTAAACAATATATAGAAACTCGGACTGTCTGTAAAAGAAGACAGGACGTGGGAAAAACTGATTTAAGAGACATTCACATATACTTTGAACTCACAAACTCGTCCGGGAAAGTACAGATGCTTTACAATTTACACACTCAGTGCATTGCGATTGTTCATATTATCGGCACTCGTCTAATGACGTAAGTCAACAGAGTTATTGTTGCAAGTGATAAAATGTCCTTGCCAATTTGTGCGGGAAGCTGTTGTTTTCCAATTAGCGTGGATAAAGAAAGATGAATTTTAGTTGCTTCAGACGGAAGTAATCGTTTAGGTAATAATGTTAAGTTTTTATTATGACCGTGATCAAATTCTCTAGAAGAAAAATCCCTCGCGACCAAAAGACTTGGTTAAAAGAAAATACGTTAGATTTCGAACAGAAAGACTTTCGGTGCTTTGTTTTATTTACAGTAACCGCGTAGTAGTTCCATGCGTCGGTCTTTCTTCACATGAAGGACATGCTGGTGGTCCCACCTCTAGGCCTGGTCTGGTGGAGGTTTTTATATTTATGCTTATACATATTTATATTTCTTTACACCTCACGTAAACTAAACTGTACTAAACAAACCTAACTCAGTCTCACAGTGGGAAAGTTTACAGAAAGTACAAGTAGTGGACTGCAATTAATCTGAGTAATAATAAATGTTAGTTTACCACGTAGGTTATAATGATGATGAGAATTCGATTAGTAAAAATTAAAATATGAGAAAAATTTAACAAGTTTTAACAACACCAACAAATACGTCGTCAAGCGACAAAGGTTAAACAAACAGATGTATAATTCAATTATAACACTTAATACATATGAGTGAATAAACACAATTTTGCTACTGACCTCTTCGAATTCAAGGAACAAACTGTCTACTAAGATTCTACGACAAATCTAATCTTTGAGTGAAGATATTGATGATGTTTTTGGGTTATTTAACCTCCTTTGTAACGGCAAAGGTCATGTGTGCGGAGGGGGACCTATAGCTTGACGTGGAATCCGAACCACGGATCGTTACATCACCCGAACGCAGAGGACAGTCACCCATTCAAATATTTCCCAGATCCAATGTCGCTTAACTTTGCTGACCTACGGAAAGCGGTGTTATGACATGAACACGACGTAGCCCTTACGAGCAAAGAGGGCTAGTAATCGCTTGAAGCGATTTTTTCTAAGTAATCCCTCTGACGCTGCAAGATCGAAGTCATTGATAGTGAATATTTATAATTAAGACGGTGCTAAACTTAATCACCAGACCTATAAGATAAATGAGAAATGAAGGAATGAAAACCAAATGATATTAATACAATGAGCGAATTAAGAGAAAATAAAAAATAAAAAATGGGTGTTAAAATCGTCACAAGGAGATTCGACCGGCAAGTGTTGCAAGTCAAGGGGGGACAATACGGTCCTCACAGTAGGGTCGAGAGCTCCTCTCTATTAAGTATTTACGTTGGGTAAGGCGGTGTGACCACACAAGGTAAAACAGTTCCCACCATCAAGACATACCAGGGTACCCCCAGGAATAGACATCAGCCGTTACTCACACCTCTGTTTAGGCCAATAATGGCATCGAACAACGCTGCCAGACGGTGCTGACGAATACCTGAGAGGAAATTCCTGTATAGATGTGGATGGCCAGCAGGACGGGAAGCAGCGGACCTCACGAACTGGTCTGGACATAATGCGCCGCCCACGACGATCGATTAAATATAGCTACTTTAAAAATTTTAAGACAAAGGGATAAAGAAAATTAAAAGACTCCAAGGCCTGGAGTCCATTCTTGGAAACGTTAAAACTGCAAAAGAGGAGGAGGGGGCAGTCAAGAAGAATGAAAAGGATAAACTGCTGAAAAATCCGGAAAGACGGCTGCAAATTCGACGCCAGCATCGGACTTATAGTTATCGGTAAAATTTGGAACTGAGTTCGTATGGAGGAAAAAAGTTCGAAGAAGAGGAGACGAAGTGACTCTACAGAGTATATCAAACATAACACCTGTGAAATATTAGCCAAAAAATACGCGCGCGGCAATTCACACAGCGGAACCGGAAGAAATGTTCAAGGCACAACCAGTATACGAAGAAACCGAAACCCGCCCATCAAACAGTGGGCCCAGTAACCGAAAGTTTTTTTTATGGTTGAACTCGGTACCAGCACCGAATCGCCAGAGAATGGAGAAGTAAATCCAAAGGAGGCTCCCGAGAATCTCGGAACGTATTTTCCTGCTGGAAACCTTATTTAACTTTCTGCCCTTCACCCAGATAGTTCTTGTTCTTTTCTTAGATTTACAATAAATACCGCTTGAGCAAGCATCGAATTTCCTGATGGTGTTGCGTACAGAAATCGTTGGGATTCGAATTTTTTTTCTGCACAACCTCAGCACTTTCTCGAACGATTTCTTTCTGCTGGACATGATGAAAGAAAAGGTTAGCAAAGACTTGACGTGTAGTTGACAGCTTGCAGTCTTCAATCGTTGTTGATGTGTAATCTACCAGCCACACCTCCGTCAAACGCCTCGTAATGACGAGACTTACATTTTTACCAGCCACTACTTTGAAGCGTTAAGTCTGTACTGCAGAAATCTAAGGGCGAGCGAGCACATAACATTTTGTTTTTCTTTACTCCTGTAAAGCCAAACCACCTTAATAATATATCCAGGGCCTATCAGAGGGGTGGGGGGCTAGGAGGGCCATTTGACCTGGGTCTCAAGCTTAAGGGGGGCTTCAAATTTAGAAACTTTCAGATTTGAATATAATGTTTTGAAGTGAAAGTAATAATTCGGTTTAGCTATGGGCTTCAAAAGCTGGAAGTGGCCCGGGCCTCTCTGGACCTCTGAGATGGCCTATATATATATATGTGTGTGTGTGTGTGTGTGTGTGTGTGTGTGTGTGTGTGTACTGTAAACACTGGAAACTTTTTTATCATTAATAATACTGTAATAATATAATATTAATAATATTATAATAACCGCTAAAGCAAAACCAAATATGAGCAACCTCAATCTAAGGTTGTTAAAATACTAACCAAAGTATTTAATATTTCGACATTTTAAGTATATCATATTTAAATATATGGTATATAGTTTTATCATATTTATATTAATTATATTAATAACTGATACTGGTATTAACAATATTGATATTAATAATATCAATATATTTAATTACATTAATTATATTTTACTGTATTTCAGAGTTTAATATCCAAATAAATATGAAGGTATAATCTTAGCTGCTGAATACGTACATGTAATTATGTGTAGTTATGTGAATGTGTAATCCTAGCTAAATATCCTAACTGTATGTATTTCTAAACATTTGTGTGAAGCTTACAACAGATGTAACAAAATTTTGGAAAATTTGTATTTATCTTATTTTTTTGGTGTTTCTTTATGTTTTTGGGTGCGCTGAATTAAAAAATCGCATTAGTTTTCTCGTGAAAACTCTAGTTTCTTCTGAAAACCATAATCTATTTTTTGTACCTAGTGGCTTATCAGAGTGCAAAATCACAATGAAGAAAAGGAAAGGAAAATAAATATATTTCATATTTAAAGATATATAATGTATACAGTATATATTGTATATAATGTATATATAATGCGTATATAATGTGTATATATAATGCACCCAAATATAATATGCACACAAATATGCTCACAAATTTAAACGGATAATGCTTAAAGATGTACATTTAAGCGACTTTTCCTCTTGTAGTCCCGTGGATTATCTCGTATTAAACACCAGATATAGTCGCCCATCATAGCTTCGTCCCATTTTCCCCGATATCTCCATGGTTTGGATATCTTGGTGAAAACGTTCACCATGTTCTTCAATTACGTCACCCAAATTTGGTCTGAAGAATTCTAAATGCGAGTCCAGATAGTGTAACTTCAGGGACATTCTACAACCTAACTTTTGAAAGTGTTTGAGTAGATTTTCTACTAGCTCTTTGTAGTTGTCGTTCTTCTTGTTACCTAAAAATCCATGGACTACACGCCGAAATGACTGCCAAGCATTTTTTTCAAGAGCTGTCATTTTTTCTTCGAACTCTTTAGATGCTAACATGCGGCAGACTTGAGGTCCAACAAATACGTCTCCCTTAATTTTAGCTTCAGAAAGTTTGGGAAACATTGAACGTATATGATAAAGAGCATCACTTTCAGCATCCAAAGCTTTGATGAACTGCTTAATAAGACCAAGCTTGATATGCAGCGGGGATAGCGAAATTTTGTCTGTTGGAACAAGGGCTTCGTTAAGAACATTGTGTTTGCCTGGATTAAGCTCATTTCTCACGGGCCATTCCTTTCTGACAAAGTGCTCACCATCTGCTCTGCAGTGTTGGAGTCCTCGAGGCCGGCCTCGATGCCGATTTTCCACGGCCTTGGCCTCGCTATGTAATGCCTCGGCCTTGTCCTCGGCCTCGGCCTTGGTCTCGACACCTTCTGGCCTCGAAAAATACGCCGAGGCCGGTCGAGGCCGCCCGTTTTGAATTAATTTTTATATTGGATATTTTTATTTCAATAAGAGTGGTGAGAACACCATCTTTCTCTCGCGATCAGACAGGTAGCTATAACTAAGTAATAAGTAACACAATGTCGTTTATGTTAGAATACAAATTTAATAAATTAATTTATAATACAAATAATTAATCAGTGGGGAATGGCGTATAGGAGCGATGGAGCGATCGCTCCCCCTTGCATGAAACGATAAATATTAATTTAACAGAAAAAAATATTAATTTTAAGATATTAAAATAAATATTCTTAAAATATATTTTAAAAATTCATGTGACATGAAACTTATAGCATAGCTTCAAACAGCGTACCACTGTTTGAATACAAAATAATATTGCAGCCGGATGGAGCGATAAATTTTTTGCTCAAGTAAATATAAATTATATGTTACTGCTGTAATGAAAATATAAGTGGAACAATCGCGAATTTTTTTATAATAAGTTTATTTTTGCTAATAGTTACTTCAGTAATAATGATATAAGCCATTTATATGTATTTTATTGAAATTATTACTTATTTGTAATTAACTAGAATTGTACGTCTGGCAGAGCCGCATATGTTGTTAATACACGTACTCTTGTCAGTCTTGGGAGCGACAGTTGAATTCGCTCTAGCCTATTGTGAGTCCGTATTGTCGTACAGTGGTACATTATTTTTATAATCAAATACTGACAAATAGTCTTGTTATTTGGAGTGTTATAATTATAATCATAACGTGAGTAATTTATTCAACAATTATTTTTATATTTTATTAAAATATTTTTTTAATACAAATTTATGGCTTCCTTTGGCATACTGTATAAGTACCGTAAGGAATCACCATGTGATTGTTTATATACTAGAATTTTAAAAATTAATCGTACAGTAATAACTGACAACATTGATGCGTGCATAATGTCATTTACTGTCTTTTACAGTTTTACTATTGTCATTTACAGTACTGTGCCGATTCTCATCTCATCTGCGCTTCTAACTTAATAATGTCTGCAAATTCTCGAATCATCCAATTTGGATACTTCGAGCATGAGATATTTGAAGAAAATGGAAAGAAAAAACATAGAGCAAGGTGCAAGTTTTGTAAGGCAAAGTCTCCAAAACTTAGTGAGTTCTACGGTACCACTTCCAATTTTACAAGGCACCTGAAACGTGTGCACAAAGCAGAGTAAGTGCATGTACAAATTGCTATCAGTTTTGAAATCATTGGGTCTGCAATGCCTTAACAAAGTAGAGGTTGAGATTTTTGCTTATTTTGCTTGTTGTTGATATTTGCTTGTTTTGAACTTGAACTTACATTTATGTTCATTCTGCAGGTGGCAAGAATATGCTAAGGGAAAAACAACCATCAACGACAACTCGCAACAGAATCTCAATGCGTTTTTTTCTATGTCTAGTGATGGAGAACCAATGAAATACAAGCAAAATAATCAACGGCAGAGGCTGATCTCTGAGGAAGTAGTGAGGTTCATGGTAGGATGCAGCCTACCACTTTCCATTGTTGAGGACAAGCACTTCCGGAACCTTCTGCAAGTTTTGGATCCAAGGTAAATGAAATGTTTTTTTGCTCCCCTCTATCCTCAAGGGGCATGATTATGCCTTGCTGAACTCCATCTTACAGAGCAGCATAGGCTTGGTGCATTTATTTCATTTAAAAACTGTTAACGTTTGAATATTTTTTGTTGGAAATTTTAGGTATCAGCCCATGGCAAGGTCAACATTGACAAGTCAGACACTTCCCAAGTTGAGAGCTGAAGGAATCAAGAAGGTCATGGACTTGCTGTCCCACCATAGCAGTATCTCCTTGACGACTGACATATGGACTGATAGGACCATGCGCAGCTACTTGGGTGTAACAGCGCACATCATGGGCACAAACCCTAGAACTAGAAATTATGGGTTGTTGTCTGTTCTCCTGACCTGCCAGCGCTTCCATGGGAAGCACACAGGGGAAAGAATTGCACAAGCATTTGAAAGCATTCTGGAAGATTATAACATAGGAGCAAAGGTTGGTTAAGGCTGTCATTGTTAGGGTTTTAAACTGTCAATGATAAATAGAGATAAATGCACCAGCTATAGCATTAATTTTTTTTGCTATTTCAGGTAGAGTACATAGTCACGGACAATGCTGCAAACATGAAAAAAGCTTTCAAGGTTCAATTTCCAGTAGAGGGTAATGAAGAGACAGCTTTTGAGGAGGACATTGAGGAGGACCAGGAAGTGGAAGATGAGACACTTTGGGAGGAGCTGGACGAAGAAGATGAAGCTCATGTTGACGCTGCATTGAGAACAAGCTCAAGGCAGCGGATATCTTGCTTCGCCCACACACTTCAACTTGTGGTTCGTGACGGGTTAGCAGACATGAAGTGTGTCAGCCGAGCGATCGCCAAAGTTACGAAGATCTCCACTCTCTTACACAAGAGTTCTGTTTTCAAAGAAAGGTGAGTAACGGTTTCAGAGCTGCCAACTACTATGGATTTTCCATATTTTGTTTGGTAAGGTTGGCAGCTCTGCCTTTTCAATTGTCTGGTGTGAGTGTGAATGGAAGACATTAAAATGCCTTTCTTATTTCTAGGTTTGAAGAAAAATTTGGAGATGGCCGAACCATACCTGCAGCAGTGGCTACTCGCTGGAACTCAGTATACCACCAGCTTCGGTCACTGCTGGGGATGGAAGGAATGGACCTCAAGAAATTGGCTGAGGTGTGCGATACCCAAGAGTTTGCTCATGCTCTTCTGATTCGTCACGAGTGGGGGCAGTTAACTGAGCTGTGCAAAATTCTGGAGCCATTCGCCGAAGCCACCAACTTGACTCAGGGTAAGAGTTTTAGTGGCGCAAACATCCCCTGAACAATCAATCAAATTTACAATGTATAAATAACTTTGTCATTTGATTGGTGGTAATTAGTTCAAAATCGTTCATCAATGTAAATTTTGTTTTTGTTTTACAGGGGATCAGAGTGCCACAATAAGTCAAGTAGTTCCTGTTGTCCTTGATATAAACAGCCATCTCCGCAAGTGGACTGATAATGCAAGGTTTTGTAAAACCCTGGTCACAGCTCTACACACTTCTTTGAAAAAACGTTTCAGAGGGGTGTTTATCAACTGTGGCATGGACACCGATCCAGGCAGTAGAAGCCATCAAGAGCCATTTATTGAAAAACTTTATCTTGTGGCTGCTGTCCTGGATCCACAGTACATGTTGCACTGGGTTGATGCAGACGTGGTGTCACTGGTGTGCGAAGAAGGTCCGGAGAATGCCCACGAAATTCTGAAGAATACTCTAAAAGGTATGTTGAGTTTATGATCAAGAGTGAAAGAGCAAGGGTTGAGAACAGGATCCAAAAAAATAGTTCAGAACTTGTACAAATGTACAATAATTTGAATAAACTTGCAAATTTAATTTTTCTGGACTGATTTCCTTTGCTTTATATTACAGAGATCGTCATAACAGAAGCGGAAAGGTTCTCATCGAATGACGGCGAAGAAGCTGGAGCCCTCTTTTACCACACCTGCAGCGAAGATGATGAAAGCCCTGCAAAAGTGCCCCGTTTGTTGGCCAAATATAAAAGTATAAGGAGTCGCACAAGGTCAAGGAGTCGGGAAAAGGACTGTGTGCGAGTACAGCTTGAGAAATATCTGAGAGATGAAGAGCGGCATGGGATGGATGCAGTGACATTTTGGAAGGAGAAAAGTGAGGGAAACCTCAAGTACCCTTCACTGTATACCCTTTCAAAAAATATTTTGTGTGTGCCAGCCAGCAGTGCTCCGGTGGAGCGTATTTTTAGCCGAGGAGGGATAATAATGCGACCACATCGGGCGAGGCTGTCTCCTCAGATGTTGGAGACTCTTATGTTTTTAAAATGTAATGAGCATATTCTTTGAAAAATAAATGTTAGAGTCATGTGTTTGTGTCAAGTCAATTTCGCAACCAAAAAAGTTGCTGCACAACTGCCTGCTTCTGTTTTACATGCGTGTGTGTAATAACTGGCCTCGGCCTTGGCCTCGGCCTCGGACACTGTGGCCTCGACCTTGGGCCGGCCTCGAACACTGCGGCCTCGGTCTTGGTCTCGGCCTCGGACACTGCGGCCTCGGAGGTCGTGGCCTTGACTACAACACTGCTGCTCTGCTGTCCCAAAGGCAGAGGAAACACGAATCTTTAGTGTAACCTCCAATTTAGTCCAAGCAGGAACCTAGCATTTTGAAGTCTCCACATACATCCCATCTATGTTCACTGTAGTTTATTTTGTCTAGCAACTGCTTTACATTTTCATATTCTTCCTTCAATTCAACCAAATGAGCCACAGGAATAGATGGAAACATGTTTCCATTATATAGTAGGACGCCTTTTAAAGTTCTAGTTGAACTGTCAATAAACAAACGCCAATCAGTAGGGCTGTATTCAATTCCCATCTCAGCAAAAAGGCCATTCACATCACAGCAGTAGCAAAGAAAGCTCGATGCAAAACAAGTAGAAAGAAGCGTATCGCAAATGCCTATTCCTGTAGAAAGGGATCTTGACACGGGTCCAAAAGATTCCACTTTTTAAGGCAGGACGTCATAATTTCTGCATTGGTTTTCGTAAGGTTTATATCCCTGACTAGGTTGTCTATGTCTTTCTGGTTGGGGAAATGGGGTGACATATTGAAGCTTGCCTCGAAGTCAGTATCTTCATCATCGGAGGATATTAAAGGCGTTTCTTCTATTTCCTACATGGTGGGTGGGCTTGGAACGGATAAATCTTTATTATGGGGGACTGGGGCAATAGAAGATGGGATATTTGGATATAGGACATTTTTTCGACCTTTACCTCTCTTGTAGAGTGAAATGTCTACCATGCAGAAGTAGCAATCATCGTGGTAATTAGTGTGCTCCCTCCAAATGTGAGGAATAGCAAATGGCATGCCTTTTCTGGTACCTCGCAGCCATTCTTCTAATGTGGAACGGCAGCTTCCACAGCAAAAGTGAGGTGTCGATGACTTATCTTGATCGCCCATGGGCATGCCAAAGTAAGCGTGATAGGCTGTACAAAACTTCGTTCTTGTGTCAATTTTGTGCTTTACTTGCTTTGGATTGATGTAATGGCCGCAAACATAACAAAATGAATCTGCAGAGTGTCTGCTGGGCCTATTGGTAGCCATCACCATTTAATTCTAATTCAAATATCTGACAAATACAAAAAACATTTTATAAACAGAAATAAGAAACCAAATGTGTACAAATATTCAATAATGGGCCTTAACCAATAAAAACATTATTAAAAAACCCCAGTTTTGGGGCCATTTTGAATTTTGCACTTCAAATTACTTTTGCTATCTCAGAAAAGTAAGATTTCTAAATCTGACCATATCATAAAAACTATAGTTTTCTGAGCAAAACCGATGCCAAATCTGTAATGAGCGTAGCCGAAACATAGAGAAAAGATCGAAAAATCGACATAAACAAAAAATTGTTTGCCTCTACAGTATATCTTTAAAGTTACTCTGCGTTATCTATCAAAATTTACCATACAACGCCATTCTGCCATTAAAACAAAAATTGCTTGTTAATGGTAGTTCTTTGCTATGTAAATATATAAAGGCATTACCATCCTATTTCTCCGAATGTATAATGAGCAAGTGAGTGCTTCGATATCTATGTATATGTGTGTGTATGTATGGACATATGTATTCATGTATGTCTATGTTTGTGCATGTATATATATATATATATATATATATATATATATTGTGTGTGTGTGTGTGTGTGTGTGTGTGTGTGTGTGTGTATATATATATATATATATATATATATATAATATTTAGGAGAAATCCAATGACAAGGAGAAATGTAAATGCCATGAAAAGTCTTCTTTAATGCGCAACGTTTCGAGCAAATACGCTCATCTTCAGGCTGTATGATAACAATGTGAAATTAAAATCAATAATTGAATGAAAAATCAGACAAAGAAAATTTCTATAACCTATTCATAAAGGCAAACTTTAAAAGACTGAAAAAAGAGGGTTAAATTCTAAATTATACAGATTTACATTTAAAATTAAGAAGCTATTTTTAAATACATATAGTAAATGTGAAATTAATACACTGGAAAAATTAACAATAGTACACTGGAATAATGAAACTAACTAACCTTTCACTGCAATTTCCGAGGCTAGACTGATTTAAGCACAAAACGAGAAAACATCTTATCTTATCTTATCTTATCTTATCTTATGTTTTCTCGTTTTGTGCTTAAATCAGTCTAGCCTCGGAAATTGCAGTGAAAGGTTAGTTAGTTTCATTATTCCAGTGTACTATTGTTAATTTTTCCAGTGTATTAATTTCACATTTACTATATGTATTTAAAAATAGCTTCTTAATTTTAAATGTAAATCTGTATAACTTAGAATTTAACCCTCTTTTTTCAGTCTTTAAAAGTTTGCCTTTATGAATAGGTTATAGAAATTTTCTTTGTCTGGTTTTTCATTCAATTATTGATTTTAATTTCACATTGTTATCATACAGCCTGAAGATGAGCGTATTTGCTCGAAACGTTGCGCATTAAAGAAGACTTTTCATGGCATTTACATTTCTCCTTGTCATTGGATTTCTCCTAAATATTAAATTGAAGCTCTGTAGAAGCAACCCGCATGATTATATATATATATATATATATGTGTGTGTGTGTGTGTGTGCGTGTGTGTGTGCGTGTGTGTGTGTGTGTGTATGTGTGTATGCATGTGTATAAAGTGCTTTGAACGTATAATTAGAGGCAAAACTACTTGGCTACTATCTACAAGAAAAATACTTGTACAACCCAAATCAACATGGCTTCAGGGCTGGAAGATCACGCCTATCACAGCTACTTGACAACCAGGAGAAAATACTTGAAACATTGTGTCGAGGACAAAACATTGATGCAATATATACGGACTTTGCTAAAGCCTTCGATAAAGGTGACCATGGAATCATAGCACACAAACTTAAGAATACAGGAATTACTGGAAAGCTAGGAAGATGGATAGTTAATTTCTTGGCGCAAAGAACGCAAAGATTGGTGGTAAACGGAGTTAAATTGGAAGTCTCGGAAGTCGTGAGCGCTGTCCCACAAGGCAAGGGAAAGTATTAGCAACCTTGGTGTTCATAATAATGATTGCAGATATTGATGCAGATATCAAGGACACTGACAGTATTTATCATGTTTCGCAGATGACACAAAGATATGTTAGGAAATATTGAACGAAGGTGACATAAGAAAATTACAAAACGACATTGAAACATTATTCCAGTGGGCAGAAGACAACAATATGAAGTTCAACGAAGAAAAATTCCAACTTCTAAAATACAGTAATAAGAAAGAGCTGCAGAATAAAAGGTACAAAACTCTGCAAGACAAACAGATAACACCAAATCTACAAGTCCATACAGAAAACGAGACATTGCGAACATTGAAGCTATGCAAAGGACTTTTACGTCTAAGAGAGAAGAAACGGGAGGTGAAGACTATTGATTTCGACTACAATCCCTGAAACTCTACTCTCTCGAAAGAAGGCGCGAGCGGTACACAATAATATACATAAGGAAAATACTTAAGGGCTCTGTCCCTAACCTTAGAAATGAAATAAAAACAAACTGGAATGAGAGAAGATGCAGATTTTGTACAGTCTCAGCTGCTGTTGGACAGGGGGCCATGAAAACGAGGATGGAAAACACCCTCAGAATACAAGACCCAAAGCTTTTCAATGCCCTACCGAGAGAAGTAAGAAATCTCCAGCACACCGACCTGAATAACTTCAAAAACCAGCTGGACAGATTCCTATGCAAAGTCCCTGACCAGCCATGCGTGGCTGGCTACGAGGGCTGGAGGAGTTCAGGCAGCAATTCCCTCCTTCACCAAGTCCAGCAAATGAGGCGGGATGTTGCAGAGGGGTCGACTGCAGGTCGATCCTAAACCGTCGTTCGAACTCGCACAAAGTAAGTAAGTAATTAAGTAAGTAAGTATGTATGTACGTATGCTTCTTATAGCAACTGATGGGCCCACCAACTTTCATAAAAACGATATATTTATGTTGATATTATTGTTGTTTTGTTGCTGTTAATATTGTTTTGTATCGTCTATTGTAGTGGTTCTCAAACTGGGGTACGCGAGGGAATCTTAGTGGGTACGCGAAAATATAACCCTTTTAATTTTATATACAATTAACAAACGGCCATAAGTCACACGGTCGTAAAGAAAGTAAAAATTATCTATCTCTCTCGAAAATCCAGAAAATCCCATAAAAGAATTCAAGGGGTACAGGAGAAGAAAAAGTTTGAGAACCGCTGGTATATTATATATATTATATTGTCTATACATATGCTGAGGAATGCATCAACTGTCGCACTATCATATATATATATATATATATATGTGTGTGTGTGTGTGTGTGTGTGTTATGATATGTCACTCCTTGTGTACATTTTGTATGCTTTATAAATGTAGCAAAGAACAATAAAATTATTATTATTATTATAATTATTATTATTATTATTAGTAGTAGTAGTACAGTAGTAGTAGTAGTAGTTTGAAACTATAAATGGGATCTCTGCCAATTTTCCTTTTTAATTGGTAGCTGGGTAGGAACATTGGGTCACGTGTTAAAAAATGACAAACATTTTATTGGGAAATTCTTATCTATTTATCTTATGACTGTTTAAAGATAAGGGCGTTATTATGACTACCGCCTTAAATTATGAAAATGTGAGGCAACGAAGCTTCAGAATTTTGTTTTATTCCACTTGTGAGACTACGCTTATTACATTTAAGTAATGTAACAATTCCGACCTGGAGTTTTACTACAAACGAAAAGGTAGACGCGAAATCAGAAAGGCTTAAAAGAGGAAGGAAAATGTTAATGTATGATGCGCTAAAAGAAAATTGAGTACCATCAGCCCAGCAAACTCAAAGGAAGTATAACCAGAATGAAAGAAAAACACAAGTATTTCCAATGATCTCTCTCTACAGGGTGATTCAAAAGTCAGGTTACATAGGGATATACTGTATTATGTAATGATACAGGGGAACAGTCCCATCATATGTTCGATATGGCCACCGTTAACGGCAATGCACTTGTGCAGCCAGCTAGGAATATCACATGAATGCGATCCTCCTTCGATAACATCTCATAACTCATTTACCTGCAAAGGAACAGAAAAAGCCCTATGTAACCTGACTTTTGAATCACCCTGTATATTGATCCCAATGAAAAAATATTGTACATTGAATGAAAATTTATAATGAAATTGGTATACAATAATTTTATTATTATTATTATTATTATTATTATTATTATTATTATTATAGAAAATTTGTTTTAATATATTTTTGTTGTGTAGATATTTCTGTCTACTGTAGAAATCTTGTTAACGAGGATTTTAGAATAGAACAAAGTTATTGTGCTGGTATTAGCAGTCTAACTTTTCTTTCTTTCGCTAATCATTTCATTGTCTCAGTTTTGTGAACTTTGAAATGTCTAAACGTTAGACATTTTACGTTAGTTAAACATTTCGTTATACATTTAAGTCAATGAACTGAAATGTATAAATTGTTCCAGTTTTTGTAAACAGAAGGCAGGGTGACAAGCTTGTGACCTTCGTGAAATGAGAAATCATCGCACAAAACATTTGAAAGGTTGAAAAGGAAAGTTGTAAAGACTTATCCGAAATGTCTAATGAAATATTTAATAAACTGTCTAACAATGAACTGCCTAATGCATGAAAGTTTAAAGAGGTTAAATTTAATTGTAAGTTTCAAAGTTGAAGATTATACGAAGACTGTTTCACCTCATTACTCTCAAGACGTTTGACTTTCAATTTATATCCATTGTTTCTCTTAATTGACTCCGTATCCCGATTAGATAACTAACTATAGTTTACATTATCAAAGCTATTAATCATTTTAAATACCTGAATTTGTTCACCTCCAAGTGTACGTTTTTCAAGTGAATATTTATATCATTATTTATATCAATTATTTAGGTCATTGTAAATTGTAAAACCTTATGAAACCAATGTATTTCTTTTATCATTAATAAAGATAATTCAATTCAAAATATGTATCTAGTTCAGCTGATTTTTTCTTCATGTATTTTACTTCTCAGTTCTGAAAACATTTTTCCCGTTCTAGCCTGAACAATTAACTGTTTTTTATTAAGAATAGGCTGTCTAACGTAGAGACGGAATCTAGGATAGGTGTACTGTACAGTATGTATCAAGTATCAAGAAAGCTAGGTCTAAGACTAAGCTCAGGGCCACAGATTAATTCCTAAGCTTGAAGGATGTTACTAGCCTATTAATAAAATTAATAAATGCATGAAAGACACTTACAAATCCTACGTCTTCGTGGAATAAATGAATAAATACACAAATATAATAATTATTTTTCATCCTTTTCGAGATAACTTATAAATACAGTAGTATGGTTGAAAAAATGCTGAGGGGGGGTAATAAGAGCAGGGGAAAGGGGGGGGGGGGTGAGGAAAAAAAGGGGACTTCCAGTAGAGCAAACTTTTATTCCCTAATAAGATCTTAATTCGTTAATGGCTTTTGATAAAAAAGCTAAGAAAAATAGATAAATAAAAAATATATGTACAGTAAAACCTCTCAATAACGACACTCCACTATAACGAAACCTCTCTTTACCGAACACCTTGGGCATTTCGAAAACCTCTCTTTATCGAAAACACGTTTCGTTATAAATAGGTATTTTCGCTAACTCAGCTTGAGCTGCACTTGTTCGTCTCTACCACCATTTTCCAGATCAAGAAAGAAAGCGTCATGCTGATTGGTTGATGCCTAAAAGTTGATGCGTAAATGGCTAGAATGTTTCTCCCTCAGGAGAAATACTTTTAAATACTTAAAATATTTTTAAGTAATACATTTAATATACTGTATATAGCCTACAGTACTATACTATATAAAGTATGTATAAATAACTAATGAGGGTGTAAATAGGTCATTAAAATATATACTACAATATCGGCAAAGGAAAACCTATTTATAACGAACAACCTCTCGACAACGACAGCCATTTGGCTTATATATTTTGTTATAGAGAGGTTATACTGTATGTATGTGTGACGTCACATTATAAACTCTAGCGGCCACCATTTCAAAAGATAATAAAGTAAAAAAGTTGAAAGTATATAAGGTTTAGAGGCCACCTGATGGGATGCAACACGCTGACATATGCATATACACACCTAACCTAACTTAACTTAGAGAGTGCAACCAGGACCAAGATATTAAACTCTGTTCTTCGAACTTAAACTTGTTCGATCTTTTAGTCTTAATTTTGAATGTAATAAGGGTTCTGAAGAGTTACGAATTACTAATTATTTTATATGCCAAAATTTTTCTTTTAATTTGTAAAGTACTCCTCCCCCAAGTATAAATTTAAATTTAATTTCTATGTACAATGGTATGGTATATATAATATATATATATATATATATATATACTGTATATATATATATATACAGTACAGTATATATATATATATATATATATATATATATATATATATATATATATATATATATATATATTTTGTTAATCAAAGGCCATTAACGGATTAAGATCCTATCAGGGATTAAAATTTTGTTGTACTGGCATTCCCCTTTTTCGTCTTTAACCCCTCTCTCCCAGTACCTCCTTGACATTTTTTCACCCATACTACTAATACGAACACATGCATAGGCTGCGTCACAATTTTAAAATATATTTAATCACAACGAGCATGTGCCTAAGCACAAACAATAGAAAACTGATTTAGTTACAAATGAAATGTTTAATTTCTACGCCTATATATATTTGAGACATTTAAGCACCGTTTTCAGATATTTCAAATATATAGTAAACATTTCAAAATAGCTATTATTCATTTCGAAAGAAGTTCATTATGAAATGTCGAGTAAAAGTTATATATATATATATATATATATATATATATTATATATATATATTATATATATATATATATATATATATATATATATGTGTGTTGTGTGTGTGTGTGTGTGTGTCATTATGTGTATAACCAAACGTCTATACAATTTAGAGTGAACTTGGAAAGGGTACGTTTCATCGTTGTGACGTTCAGACACGGCGTTAGTTTCAAGTATATTGGAAGAAATCTGATTTTTATTGTAGCCATTTATAATTCGTTTTGATGTAATTACATTCTATTTCAGGCTTTTATTCTACATTCCCCATTCTCCACCCCAGAAAACAGGTATCAAAACCAGTGGCGGCTCGTGACTAAAAATTCTAGGGGTGCTGTCTCTAAGAATAGGTTGAAATAATTACTGAAATAAAAGGATGAGCATTGAGCAATGAATAAAAGTTTCAAAAGTTATTGAAAAAGTTATTCAGTGAGCTCATCCTTATATTGTTCTTGATTACTTCAATTGTAAATAAAAAATTTAGGGGTACTGCAGTTCCGCAGTGCCTACCGACGAGCCGCCACTGATCAAAACATTGAATTACTTATACAGTATATTTGAATGTATAAAGATAAGAGCAAGAAATTTGCTAAACATTTCACTATCTTCTTTTCCGCTCTTTTTATCTACTTTTTATTGGCCCTCCATCGGTTACTGACCCAAACTCTAACTCCAAAGCAGAAATTACATTAAAAAGTAGGTCATTCTAGAATTGAATATAAACAACGCGTTGAACGTAGCTGTTAATTTCATTTTTGGTGATTCTGTAAGTAGTCTAGTTCCAAGGTTGCTGACTAAATTTCGAATTAGGAAAATGACTAATCATTGGTGATAAAATCAATTTTTTGATTGATCGCGTGGGGACCAATCTGTTACGTAAAACACTTTGATAAGAGTTAAAAGTTGCGTGGTTAGCTCTATCAATTCACTGCTAAGATAAAAAGATAAATAGAAACTGAGCACGATATACTTGTGTTGCTACACACAAAACGTTGTTGGCTGTCAAGATAACAATTATCTATTCGAATATATATATATATATATATATATATATATATATATATATATATATATATATGTAATATATTATTTGCGGGAAACCAAAATTGTTTGAATAGAAAGAACACCAAAGGTATAAATACAACCCATTATTAATTTAATGTATAAAAGTCTTGGAACCACTTGCATCTCCTGCTTCAGTATTTACATTGAAAGAAAACGAGGTGATTGAACCGATGTAATTAAATAGAATATTAATATTAAAAGTAATTTACAAGCGTAAAACGCCGTAACACGTAATTGAAATAATATATATATATATATATATATATATATATATATATATAAATTAACTAATTGAAATAAGTGATGTGGTTGACAGTGTTATATCAAATCAAATCTAAAAGTTACAATTACCGTATATGGTTACACAGTATAAATAAATATTATGTATAGGTATAAAATAAAAGGGATTAAAATTTTGTTCCTGCGTAACCTACAAAGAAAAAATCTATCAGAACGACACCAATGTCCTCGCCTATATTTGTGATCTTGATCCTTGGATGCGCAAACCCATTTCTTGCTCGTGATGACGCATATTTTTATAAAGTTTCATTAATTTACATTGATCGGTTGAAAAGTTAAGGAGTGGACTTCCATTTGACGTTTGACATCTGTTTGTGACCTTGACATCTGATACAAGGACCTTATTCTTGCTTGTGACGATACATACTGTATCTATGGCCAAAAAAGGTTGTAAAACTATGATTTGCCTCGAATTTTCAGTTTTCTTTGCTCTCATCCAAGGATCAGGTTATGTAAAGGCTGTATTCGTGGATTAGGTTTTCGTGGGTGAGGACTCAAGACGCAGTGGCTGAGAATATGGGGGGGATGGGGGGCAAGTGCCCCAGGGCCCGAGACGTTGAGGTTACTTTAAGATCCGCGCTTGGCGCCTGGTGGGTGTTTTTTTCTGCATGCTTACTGAAATTTTAAACTACCAATTTTCTTATAATCTCTGTATAATAAATAAATACAAATATATAACAGTTTACAAACATTATTTTTTCTTTTTTTAATTACAGTTTCTAAAAAAGCGTATGAACTGTGAATCTGTGATTTGAGAGATTCTAAATTATTTCCATGTTTCTTCTGTGAATATTTGATTTATGCGAAACTTATCCCTCTTATTAAAATGTCCGTGTATAAACATAAAAGTGGTATTCAAAGAGAAAAACAAAAAAAGAGGAGTCAGAAATTATTGCAAAGTAACCGAAGCTTGATAACTTTTTCGTTGCAAAACGAAAAGAAAGTGACATTAATGACGATCAATTTTGTTATGAAATAGCAGTACGCACTATAATTATGTGTATACGGTAGTATGTATATACTGTACATGTATGTACTGTATAATAAACATGCGTCTGGGTTTTAAAATTATATTATGAAGGTGTGAAAAGCATATTCACAACCAAAGGGTACCATATAAAATAAATAAAAAGATATTGAATTAATTTTTTACCTAAATATATTATAAATTTATCATATTATTGGCATCTAGGGGCCAAGGGGGTAGCCCGCGAAGAAAGTTTGCCCCAGGGCCCGGGAGAACCATGCTCCGCCACTGTCAAGAAGAAGAGTAGTTCAGCAAATCTACATGTTTCCCTCTAAGGCGAGTCACGTCTGCCATTCCATTTTTTATAAGTTGTGATGCACAAAACTAATTCTATGAGTGATAATAAATGAAATTAATGTAAACCCCAAGTTGAATTAATCCTTTCCTTCAGACGCGATCAAAATGGGCCCTAGAGGTCGCTGGAAACCCGGTCAGCCATGATTACTTTTCATCAGGAAGGTCTGAGCAGCCGTCAGATTGCTGCCAGAGGTTACGCCAGACTCCAGAATTATTAAAATAATTTACCCTGAGCTTTTGAACAAAATGCGCTTGTCAATCCCTCTTCGTACTAAAATCAATCTCGGTTATTGTGGTTTGCTATATACAAATTCACTGAACGATTAACTAGTGCATTTTCATTAAAAGCTCAGGATAAAATGAGTTCCGCTCAAAAAACTAAACTTCAAAGGAGGTTTTAGGCTTCTTGGATGGCTTAGTGATATGTCGGACTGATGGCGTTGACTTGCGACTCGAGTCCGAACCCTCCTTGAGGCTGCACGCTTTACTTGTCTTTGTATTATTAATAGCTTTAGTATTTTAAATCATCTATCTTAAATCTATTTTTGCTCAGATTTGTTTTGTGTGGTACCTGACCTTTTATCTTGCAGGAAACAGGAAGTTGAGCTCTCGCTTTCAGAGCATCATTTTTGTGTATTTAAATATGATAAACTCACGAAATGAAGCGAAAATTTAACTTACAAAAATTGGCAAAAAAAAAAAAAAAAAAAAAAATTAACTAAAGATGACAATAAGTAAAGAATATGTAATAAAAAGTGAAAAATATTCTTAACCCTCAACCACTATCGCGGGGTCAGGAAGGACCCCACTCATTTAAGTTTTGTGTGACCAAGAAATTAAGATAATGGTTGAGGGTTAAAGCTGTCTGAAATGTTAATAATGTTACTTCATGTTATTTATATAAAGTATTTATCTTATAGATAAAAAAAAGATAATAGGCTGATAAATGTTTTCATTATATAAGAAGTTTAAACATCAAAAAATTCCTTTTCAATGCGTATTGACGCTGAGTGAGTGAGTTATACAGTGTTGAAGTATTCAAATACAGTTCAAATATATTTCTTGTAGAAATTAGGCTGATAATTCTTTAGAGCAGTGGTTCCCAACCTTTTCTGCTTCAAGGCAACCCACTGCTATTTGTCTTGTTTTGTGGCACCCTTGATTGCTTGAGGATTTTCTGTCGTTTTCCGCGGCACCCTTGGGGTTTTGTTCAACATCCATTTCCCCTGAGCACCACGTAACTTCAAACTGAACCTGTATAGTTTCCTTATAAACGTCGTAAATTGTGAGTGGTTTTGTTTCTTTTGAAATTTGCACATGTCCAGTATCTTTTTAACTTTCAATTACTTATTTTTGTCCATTTCACGAAACTTTGCGGCACCTATACAACGTACTTACGGCATCCCGGTTGGGAAACATGGCTTAGAGACTTTATAAACAGTAATCATGTATTAATAATATAGCAATCGTATGTTCGAAGTATCTGAATTTGTTCTGTTTTAGCAGCAATATGGGTCAATCTTCAAACATTGCATGGTTTGTCCCCATCGTCATCTTACTTCTACAGGGCTACATTCAACCGGTAAGCTGAAAAACATTTATTTATTTATTTATTTTTTAGTGATCTTGTCATATAACTTAATTTGAAATTTTGGTACACATTCAGAATTTTAATAATAGTAATTGTATTAAGTATAGACAGAGTTCAGAATTAATGTCTGTAGGAGTACGAAAAAAACCGGTCATCATTTTCATTTTCCTAAAGTAAATGGAACTGTAAATATACGTTCTTAATTTAAATCAATTGTTTTAATTGTAAAATGATATTTTCAAGGAAATAATGAGAATAAATGAGTTTTAAACATTCTGCACCTCAAAGTGTGAAATTGATGAATGCTTTATTGGATATAAAACAAAAAAAAAAAATCTTCAAAGAAGGGTAATCTTTGTTTTAGTTTTTAAAAACATTTATTGTTAGTCTTTTTGCATGTTTATAGTTTAATATTCAGCAAATGTAAGAAAGTAAAAGGGTTTTTTATGTACTTTTCAAAGGATGATATGATAGGCTCCGTAATTCTTTGAAATTTTAAACATTGATGTGGCCCTTTTCACTGGTTATTAAGATATATGAATCGTCATGAGTTTCTATACTCGTACTTCTATAGTATAATTCAGCTCAGAACCTATGAAAACTTCTGAAGTTGAAAGGCCTTGAAATGAAGCCCATGAAGAGCTTTATTCTGTTTAAAAAAGACGGTGAGTAGAGAAGAGACAGCATTCTCCAGAGCAAGCAACAAAGAGAAATATCAAAAGAATAAAATTATGTGCCTAGCTTGAAAAATTTTCAAATTCTCCTAACCTTCAAGAAAAAAGTTGCTTAAAAGACAATGCAAACGAAGAAAGTCAAGAAACTTAAAGTTCTCAAAAAAGAGCTCAATCTCTTTCAGGAAAAACTCGATAGAAAGGAAAAGCAGACATGAAATAAAGCAAGAAATAAATGTTTATATTAGTATGACCACATTACCAAGAAACGAAAATCCATTAAAATGATGGAAAAAGAACAAGAAAAGTTGGAGTTCGAGTCTTTCACCTAACGCCGGGGAGCAGCCATAAAGGTTGTCTTCCAGAGGAGCTTCCGACTGAAACTCTCAAAGAAAGTTTTCCTAGTCTTCGAAAAGTGGTATTAAGATATTTCTCTGCGCCTCCTTCATCAGTTGAAATTGAAAAGTTATTCGGCACTGGTGGAAATACAGGATATCCGAGAAAGATGTGAAATAAATTAAAATTCATATCTCTGAACCCTAGAAAGCCAGTGTGGCCTGTTACAATAAAAGTACATTTGGTTTTCTTCAAATGAGGTATTTTATCGTACAAAAGTTATTTTTGTCAGTGTTAGGTAATAATAAATTGCTTAATTCAACCTTTGAACGTACTTCGCATTATAGGGTTAGGTGGGCCTCACAGTAGTCACTATGTGTGCGGTTCCACACTGTCCTTCTAGGGTTAAATTAACAGTATCATAAACGCTTTGTGGCATGTAATATCCAGACTCATCAAGTTTATTTTAATTATACGAGTATAGTTAACTTTATTTAATTATTAATTAATGACCACGAATGTGTTTAAGACCTAAACACAACCTAAACATATCGGATCACCTGAAGATCCGTCACCCGAGCCTTTTTTAGTTAGCTTTATAAGGCTAACTAACGAAAATATCACGACCTAACCTAACCAATTGTCAAGGGTGTACAGTTGTTGTTGTTGTTTAGCCGATCAGCCTATCCTGATCGAGCAAGCCGGCGGCACGCAGGTAACCGATCTCCCTCTCCGGAGTGGACCAGAGGTTCAGCGCACTAGTGATGTTGTGTTGTGTTCGTTGTTGTGCTAGAGCGGTACAGTCTGTCATAATATGTTCAATTGTTTGTGGTGTGTCCTGGCACAGGTGGCAGGTGTCGTCTATGGAGTTGTCTAGTCTGTATTTATATGTCCGTAAGTTGGGGTGATATCCACATCGGAATCGTGCTAAGTTAACTCGATCCGATCTGCTCAGGCTGATCTCCGACCTGTTAATGGGTGGCTGCTTCGCACCTAGGACCGCATTCGGACCGAGTCGTGTCAGTGCTTTGTGGGTTAGGTGTGTGTGTATGTGTTTTCTGTACTGTGTGATGTCTGTGGGGCATGGTATGGAATGGAGTATTTGGTTATAATGTCTCTCTGGTGTTACCTTAATGGTGCGAGGTGTTGCTGCATGATTGTACATATAGTGGCAAGGGTGTTGTGGGTTAGTTGTCGCTGCTGCCATGAATTGTGTTCCCCTCATGTTTAAATGTTCCCTAATTTTCAGTATTTTTGTTTCTGTGTGCAGGTGTTCTATTGGTGTTGTTTGAGTGCATCCTGTAATGATACGAAGTGCGTTGTTTTGTATTGTCTGTAAGGTGTTTATGTGTGTGTTTGAGATAATGGGTGCCCAGCATGGGCTAGCATAGTCCATAACTGAGCGAATATATTGTTTGCATATGGGTGATGTTGTTTCCTGCTGGTGTCCAAAGTTTGTGCCTGTTAGTACCCTAAGCGTGTTAAGTCTTGACGTACATTTGTTTTTAATGTCCTGAATGTGGTTTGCAAAAGATAATGATGTGTTGTATGTGACCCCAAGTATTTTGGTCCTGTGAGTGTGTGGAATGTTGATGTTGTTTAGTGTAAGCTGTGGAATTACCTGGTGTTCTTTTGTGTTGCTTGTAAGCAAGGCGATGGTTGATTTTGTGGGCGCTACTTTGAGTCGATTGTGTGTGAGCCAGTCTTGTATACTGTTTATGTATGTTTGTAGGTTATTTGTAGCGGTGTCGATGTTGTTGTGGGTGGATATTAGAGTGATGTCATCTGCATATGATGATAAGGTAAGCTTGTTATCTATGGGTGTTGGAATGTTATGCATGTATAAGTTGAAGAGTGTTGGTGAGAGAACAGAGCCTTGAGGGACCCCGTTCGGAAAAAGCTTGTTTTTGGATGACTTGCCATGAAATGTGACATGTGAGTAACTTCCTGAAAGATAGTTGCTCAGCCACCTTTTGGTGTTATTGTGCACGTTTGTGTTGAGTATTTTGTTTATGAGAGGGAAGCGTGGGATAGCATCAAATGCTTTACTAATGTCTATTGTTGCTAATAGTGTACGTTGAGCTGGTCGTCTGGAGTTGATGCCATCCATGATGTGCTGCGTGAGGTTAGTGAGTAATATCGTGGTTGAGTGGTGAGGTCTGAATCCATGTTGAGTAGGCGATAGTGGAATGTGTGGGTTGGTGATTTGTAAGATTAGTCTTACAAACAGAAACATTCAGGGGATTCATAACAACACTAAACCACCCACAGATACATCCAGGCTATACAAGACTATAAACAGCATTACCCACTCTAACAGCGGCATTCACACCTCACACGCGGCTATCTGTCGCAGCCAAAATAATATCCCAAAATACACACAACAAGCTAACATTCTAGTTCAGGGTTCCCAAATTGTGTTCCGCGGAACACTTCTCACGGTATACAAGTGTTCCGCGGAACACCAATTTGGGAACCCCTGTTCTAGTTAATCACTACGCAAAGATAAGTCACTTAAACAGAGACAACAACCAGAAACACGCAGACAGACAAACAGCCAGACACAAGAAAACCTATAGACTCGACACGACCATTACACCCTTCAATACAGACCAGACCACCAAGATCATCAAAAACATTAAGAATTCGAAGGTTACTGAACCAGACAACATATCTAACATACACCTTAAACACTTGGTTCCACAAGGAATACTAGCTCTCACAAATATCAGCACATATTCATACCAACACTGTATTATTCCTGACATACGGAAACAAGGTAAAATTATTACACTACTCAAACCAAACAAAAATCCAACAGAACCAGCTTCCTATAGACCCATTACTTTACTATGCACACCTTCCAAAGTAACAGGGTGTACAGTTGACCTAACGAGTGGTTAGGTTAAGTCGTGATATTTTCGTTAGTTTGCCTTATAAAGATAACTAAAAAAGGCTGAGGTGACGGATCTTCAGGTGATCCAACATATCTATGAATCATATCTATGAAAGTACTGTGTAATCAGTTATTTACTTATTTTAATTATTTAAATGATTTTAAATTAAAAAAAAAGATATAGAACAAATATATGAGGTGATTTCATTTATGTAAAACAAAAACCGTGGAATACCTGCAGCCTGAAGGAGTGAACAGTATTTCTGTAGATATGTTTAAAGATAAGCTAGATAAGGTCTTGAACACATTAAACAATTAATAATTAAGTATTAAACTTAAATACATAATTACATTAACTTGATGAGTTTGGCTACTTATTAAATGTTACAAAGTCAATCAAGTCAATTTGTTTAAGAGAGAAGAATTTTTATTTTATTTCAGACCTTTCTCGGATACCCTGTACAGTGTACACTAGATATGAACGAACCAGGAACATGCATGTCCAAAAACTAAGGCAAAACTGATACTCCTACACTGCAACCTGAGCGCCTTTAATTTTTATTATTAGCTTAATAACTAGAGCGCCATTTGCTTTTTCTGACGTTCAAGGAAATTGTCAAGAAATTATAATTTCAAATTATCATATGAAAAAAAAAGCGTCTATTATTTTAATATTTTGAATTAAATTCAAGTTACGTACATTCCAAATTAAACATAGTATTATGAAAATAAAAACCCACTCTAATAGACAGAGTTTATTTCCACAACAGTTTCGACTCCCACTGGCATCCTCCTCGGGTGGATACAGGGCGTCGAAACTGTTGTGGAAATAAACTCTGTCTATTAGAGTGGGTTTTTATTTTCATATTGTGACCTTCACGTAGAAAAAAGTGAAGTTTTTGCATTTAAACATAGTATTATTTGTGTTTAGTATACCCTATGCATATTTTCTAATTTGTAAATTTTTATTTATCAAGGCGTCTTTCGAGAATATGACTTCATACAATAGGCTGTGAAATTAATTCAAAATAGGCCATTGAAAAGCTATCTTTATTTCACTATTATTAATAGTATTTGCATCAATGCACCAACATAGCAACTCATGTTGTAAAGAAAATAATTAATTATGAAATGAAAATGAAAAGGTTTATTGGCAAACCATAGTCCATATGACAAATATTAATAATACAATGATAATTCACATCCTAAAGATAGACATATTATAAAAGAATTGCTTCTATTTTGTTTTAACTGTCATTTTTAATAGATTAAATTATCTATGATCTATATAAAAATATGAAAGCAAAATTGCGTAAAGGTAGGTGCTCTTTGGTAAAATGTATTGCTTTGAAGCGGAGTCTGCAGCAGCAGCAGCAGCATCAGTAGCTTTCGATAAGACAAAAGTTTACAAAATTACCTTCGATTAATTGCTAAGAAGTGTGATTGTCGATGAATAAAAAAATACGTTCGATATTGTTGACTATCGATCGATTAATAATTATCACTGGTATGCATATGAATTTTTTTTGTCTGCTGTGAAGGTTTTTTCAACTCATGCTATATAATTCGACCATGCTGAATTCAAAAATGACATTGGTTTTCCTCAATCAGGTCAGGTTTTTTCTCTATTAGCCATTTATTATAAGTCCAATTTTATCCCCAAATTTATTGATTTTTTTAGCTTAAACACTGTAGATACGAGTAATATTATAAGAACACTCGTGAAAAATGAAAACATTGTGTGAATAAATACTTTTATTCATACAATGAATATGGAAAAAAGTTTATTGAGGAAGGAATGAAGTTTTTTTGGCTTTCCGTCTGTGTTTTTCTTCGGGCACGTCTCGCTTCAAACACCAGCAATAGTCCGCCAGCATATTGATATCCCAGTTTCCCTGGTACCTCTCTTCCATTATTTTGATATCTTGGTGAAATCGTTCACCCTGTTCCTCACTATAATCCCCGCAATTTTCAGGAAAATAGTCCAAGTGGGACCACAAAAAGTGCATTTTTATGGACATGCGCGACCCATGAGCTTTGAAAGCTTCCATCAAGTTTTCGACAACGGACTCGTATTCTGGACTTCTACGCTTGCCAAGAAAATCAGTGACAACTGATTTGAATGCCTGCCAGGCATTCTTCTCAGTTGGAGTCATTGCGTTTTCGAACTGAGTATCCTTGATCAAAGTTCGAATTTGAGGACCATCAAAAACCCCAGCATTTAGTTTAGCATCAGATATATGAGGAAATTTACTCTCGAGATATCGGAATGCTGAACCCTCCTTATTCATTGATTTGATGAAATTTTTCATCAAGCCCAGCTTAATATGAAGTGGTGGGAGCAAAATTTTTGTTGGTGGTACAAGGGGCATTGAAACGACATTATGCGACCCAGGTTCAAAATTCTCTCTAGATGCCCATTCACGCTGTGCATAGTGCTTCTCATCCGCTCGGCTATCCCATTTGCAGAGGAAACATGGGTATTTCGTGTATCCCCCTTGCATTCCCAATACAAATGCCACAATCTGAAAAAAAATGAAAATATTTAAAGAATTTAGAGAATTTGTTCTATCAGATAAAAAAATCTATGCATTGGACTGTATCACTTCTGTGGGGAAGTTAAGTGTTCTTATACGCTCTCAAATAACCTTTGGAAAAACAACATAGTCAATAGCAATAGTTTACTTATGATATTAGTATTACCTTCAAATCTCCACAGATCCTCCAGTTATGTTGGTCGTATACGAGAGCATCCAGTAAAATTTTCATGTTATCGTAGCTCTCAGTAAGTTGTACGGAATGTGCTACAGGGACTGATGCAACCCTATTCCCAATGTTGAGAAGTACTGCTTTCAAACTTCGTTTAGACGAGTCTATAAATAGCCTCCATTCTGATGCGTTATATGGCAGGCCCAAGGATTCGATTAGCCCCTCAACATTGCAGCAGTACACTAAGGAAGAGGTATTTTCGTGCACTGCAAAAAACTTGCGGAATTCTTCCTCTCGTTTCCTATACCAGGAGAATGTTGTTCCCAGAGCCAGCAAGTTGTCCTCTCGAAGTCGTGAGCCCAAGATCTCGGCAGCTAATTTGGAAAGTCCTAAATCCCTGGTAAGATCATTAAGTTTGGCCTGGTTGAGAGGCCTCGGCTCATTTGAAGCGGTATTTTGAGGTATATACGACTGGGACTGGTCATTGGCATTGGTCATTGATTCATCATCAGAATCATCGAAGTCCAGGGTTTGAGGTGGGTCGGGTATTGGAATTCCAGAACCATGGGGTACAGGTCTCATAGCAGAAGGAATGTCAGGGTATACAACAATGTGTTTATTCTTCTTGTTAACTCCTGAAAATAGAAACACAGAAACATGGATATAAAACTTGCATATGAAATAGAAGAAGCATTCAGACAGTGGCGGCTCGTGAGGGAAGGCTGCGGTCTGTAAGATATGAAATAGGTCGATGGAGTCTGTATATTTTCTTTCTTTTTGAAAAAGAAAGAAAATATTGTAACTTGTATAACAATATGTATGTGTAAATGTATTTTCTATAACAATATGTATATGTAAATGTATGATTACCATTATGGTGAATATTATGCTATATATGGTGAATATTACATTATGGTGAATATTATGTCAAGTTTCATACGAGGATTTCAAAATATTTAAGAAAAATAAATTTATAAGCCCACCTTGGAGGTTTGTCATGCAGAAATAGCAATCTGTCACGTGATCCTTTCCTTCTCTCCAAATCATGGGAATTCCAAAAGGCAAAGATTTCGCTCTGCCTTTGCTCCATCTTCTCAAATTTTCAATGCACGTCTTGCAGCACATATGAGGGGCGAAATTTTTGTCCTGGTCCCCTAGCTTAATTCCAAAGTATGCTCTATACATTGTCTTCACAAATTTAGTGATTTGGGACTGGTTATTTGGCATGGTAACCGTCCCACATATGTAGCAGAATCTATTGGGATCATTTTTACACGCTCTATTCATTATGAAATATTTTATCCACATGCCTGAAAAGTAAAAAAAGATATTATACAAGTGAAACAAGTGATGATAGATGTTACTGTTCCAATTCCGCTTTGACAAAATCACGAAAAATTCTATTTTACTTATGAGGCCATAGCCGGATAACCTGAGCTGATTGAGAAAAACGGATTGCAGATTCGAAATCAGCAGGAAAGACTCTATAAGAATCACTTACAAAACCCTTGACAGCAAAATTGATGCATACCAGTGAATTATTTTATCGAACGATTAATCGTCCCATCTCTTATATTTAAATACCTATACTGTACCTCTCTGAAAATTTATTCCTGTACCTATACTTTATGGAATGTGTATTTTTATACCTATTCTATATCTTTATTTATTTCTGTACTATGCTCATACGTATAACCTATACCGGTATGCCATCCCTGGTTCTGAAATGACCCTGACAGGTTGAACTTCTCTCTCTCTCTCTCTCTCTCTCTCTCTCTCTTTCTCTTACACACACACGAACAAATGAAAAAATGAGGTAACCACCCGGGATCTTCCGATTGCCGGTCAGATATGATAACCACTACACCATGGTCCTCACTCGATCAGAAGTCGTAATTCTCCTACATACGCGCAGAAACCAATGCCCCGAGGGGGGCACCTCCCGCATGCCGCACATATATATACATTTCAACTGCAAAGAACACGCACTATAATGTTCTTCTATTCAAGCGTCGTTCTTTACGTTAATTATACTGCGTGTTCTTTGCAGTTGAAATGTATATATATGTGCGGCATGCGAGGGGTGCCCCCCTCGGGGCATTGGTTTCTGCGCGTATGTAGGAGAATGACGACTTCTGATCGAGTGAGGACCATGGTGTAGTGGTTATCATATCTGACCGGCAATCGGAAGATCCCGGGTTCGTTCCCCGGGTGGTTACCTCATTTTTTCATTTGTTCGTTCTCCCTCCTCATCTTGAGCGGAATGTTCTTCTATTCAAGCGTCGTTCTTTACGTTGATATATATATAGATATATATATATATATATATATATCATAAAATAAAATAGGGCTCAGAGTCTTCCCCAAAGTACCCATTTTTCTCCTACCCTTCCCCCAAAGAAAGGTTACATAAGGATACCTTGTTCTCCCTCGAGGCATCCCCTAAAAATATTATATAGATCGTAAATGGGAAAAGGCTCAGGAGGGAAGCCAGGTTGGAAAGTTGGGCAAAAGGAAAAGCCAATCATGGGTATAGACACTGTTTTCAACTTAGCTCTAAGTATCATTCCCGCTTGCATCAGTAATCAGCAACGACAAAAAAAAAAAATGGAAATCATTGACTTTCATGAATTCCTTCCTCGACATTACATTCCAGTCATGACTACAAATTAACCCCCCTTTATATATATATATATATATATATTATAATGTGTATAGAAACGACGTAAGTATAGAGGAGTGTTCTGCACACGAGGAAGAGAAATAACGAACAAATGAAAAATGAGGTGACCGCCTGGGAATCGAACCCAGGATCTTCCGATTGCCGGTCAGATATGCTACCACTACACCGGCAATCGGAAGATCCTGGGTTCGATTCCCATGCGGTCACCTCATTTTTCATTTGTTCGTTATTTCTCTTCCTCGTGTGCAGAACACTCCTCTATACTTACGTCGTTTCTATACATTAATATACTGCGTGGTCATTGCAGTTAAATGTATATATATATATATATATATTTATATATATATATACGAGGGCTGATCAAAAGGTTCCGTGACAGATGTATTTATTGCCAAACTAAATGTCACATACCTAATCAAATTTGTCTTCTTCAAAGTCGTCTCCTTTTGATTGTAAACAGTGATTCCAGCGGTCCAGCCATTTATTGAAGCACCTGTTATAGTCTTCTTTCGGAATATTCTTCAATTCTCGTGTCGCATTTTGTTCGATCTCTGCTTACTTCCTGAAATCTTTTTCCCTTGAGGGTGTTTTTTCAGCTTGTGGAACAGGAAAAAATCACAGGGTGCCAAATCCGACGAATACGGTGGTTGGGGAACCAGTGGAATGTTGTGCTTCGTTAAGAATTCCCTTATGGAGAGTGCTGTGTGTCGGGCATTTTGCACTCTCCATTAGGGAATTCTTAACGAAGCACAACATTCCACTGGTTCCCCAACCACCGTATTCGCCGGATTTGGCACCCTGTGATTTTTTCCTGTTCCACAAGCTGAAAAACACCCTCAAGGGAAAAAGATTTCAGGAAGTAGCAGAGATCGAACAAAATGCGACACGAGAATTGAAGAATATTCCGAAAGAAGACTATAACAGGTGCTTCAATAAATGGCTGGACCGCTGGAATCACTGTTTACAATCAAAAGGAAACTACTTTGAAGGAGACAAATTTGATTAGGTATGTGACATTTAGTTTGACAATAAATACATCTGTCACGGAACTTTTTGATCAGCCCTCGTATATATACTGTGTGTATATGTATATATATATATACACACAGGGGTTGGACAAAATAATATGAACACCTTGATAAATGGAGGTTTTTATTCTTAATATGGAGTTGGTCCTCCTTTAGCGGCAATAACAGCTGCAATGCGTCGGGGAATTGATTCATACAGCTTTTGGACAGTGGCTAGAGGAATCCTGAGCCATTCTTCGAGCAAACCCTGCTCCAGTTCCTCCAAAGACGCCGGCGGTGGGAATCGGCTTCTGACCTGCTGTTCCAACTGACACCACAGATGCTCGATAATGTTAAGATCCGGGGATTGTGGAGGCCAATCCAAGCGTTCTACTTCACTAACATGCTCTTCAAACCAGTTTTTAACGACCCCAGCGGTGTGGATTGGTGCATTATCATCCTGGAAGACGGCGCCGCTATTGGGAAACAGCGTTTGGACCATGGGATGGACCTGGTCAGCCAATATTGACAGATAGACCTGGGCGTTAACCCTACCATGCAGTACTACAGCTGGGCCAAGAGTATTCCACGATATTGCTGGCCAAACCATCACAGATCCGCCTCCATGCTTAACGGTTGGGGTCAGGCAGTCGGGGTCATAAGCATCTTTAGGCTGTCTCCAGAAGTAAACTCGAACGGAACATGGAAATAGCGTAAAGGAGGATTCGTCGGAGTAGACTACATTCTTTCACCGGTCCATTGACCAATTCTTATGGTCATTACACCATTTTCTGCGCCGCTCATTGTTGATGTGCGAAAGGAAGGGTTTGGCAATTGCAGCCCTCCCATGGTATCCAGCTCCATGGAGCTCGCGACGTACAGTTCTGGTCGATACCGGGCTTGCAAGATGCTGGTTAAGCTCTGCAGTCACTTTTGGAGCCGTGGTTTATGGTTCTTTGTCACAATACGCTTTTGCACCCGGCGGTCTCGATCTCACAGCTTCTTCTTGCGTCCACTAATTCATTTGTCGGTGCTTGTCTTTCCATGGTTTTGGTATGCAGACATGACCATAGAGACAGTTTCTCTGGATACATTGAACATCTGAGCGGTTTTCGTCACCGATGCATCAGCCATCCGCGCTCCGACAATTTGCCCTCTTTGGAAGTCTGACAGGTCTTTCATAACTGCTAATTCATAATTCACTCAGATCTGTAAAAACAACGTGAGGTTTATAACATGACGTATACACTCTCTGTTACGCATTTAAATAGGTTTGCCAGTCATTTGACCGTTTACTTTGTGTCTGAGTAGTCCGTAAAGAACCGGTGAAATCGGCGGGTGTTCATATTATTTTGTCTAACCCTGTATATATATATATATATATATATATATATATATATATATATATATATATATATATATATATATATATATATTCACTGTATATTTTCTTTCTCTTTTTCTCTGTACAGGTAATATCCGATGTTCCGACGAAAGTTGGCGAGGGACGTTGCATTTGGTATGACACCTGTGCTCCAAATCCTGATAAAGTAGGTCACCTTCTGAACTGCAAATATGATGGTGAGGCTAAGCCTCTTAGACATCCGATCGGAAGAAAAGTATTTAAAGCTACTTGCCCAGAATTGTATGATGAAATTACAGGTAAAATTTAATTCTGATTTTCATGAAAATTAAAGATTGCAATATGTGATGTTTTCGAGGTTACTCGTAAGAATGTGCAAAGAAAATTGAAATAATAATAAGTTAATTAATAAAGCGAAGTTAAAAGATAAATTATTTAGACGTAAAATAACTTCAGAAGCATATTTTGAGAAAAGAAAAGTATTTTTTTTTTACTTAATTAAGATTGCGAGGAACAGATTGAGCTTTTAAAAGAATCATAATATTGAATAAAAGATTTTTTGAGAGGAAATTCTTATGTGAGATTTTATTTGTAATTTATTCTTAATTACAGAGGAATATCCGCAGTTGGTAACGTGTTGTAGTAAAGAGCAAATATATATAACAGCAGCACAAATAGCCCCTTTGCTCACCCTTATAAACAACTGCCCCGCCTGTAAGTCAAACCTCAGAAAGAATTTCTGCTACTTCGCCTGTCATCCGAGACACTCCGCCTTTCTCATTCCAACGGAGTTATATTTTGGTAAGTTTACAGTATTACTATTCTTAAAACTAATTCTTTATCCCATTTTGTGATATTTCTTACGGATATTTCTAATTTTCGCTTTAATTATCGCTTCAATTCACTCTTATTTCCTAACGAAATATCCGAAGCGAACCACTGTTGACTTCACATTTTTGCTTTTGGTTAGATGACTCGTACGACGTCTCCATTTGGACCGTTACTCAGTACCAGTCCTTGGAATATATTAACAACGCATATAACTCATGTGAGAACGTTTACTTTGCTCCATTAAACGGACCAGCGTTAGATACCTTATGTGGCCCATGGGGATCCGAACAATGCACACCAGAAAGGTAAAAATTAAATCTTATTTCTGCTTAAGTTTAGCTTTACTCTGAATATTTACAATCTTCTATGGTTGATGCGTAACAGTCACCCTGAGATGTTTGTAAGTTGTTTGAGATGTTTGTTTGGTTCTTGTTAGTATTCTATTAATAAGGAATCCTGTAATATTAGAAACGATCAAAAGACAAAATAAGTCACATCATAAACCTTTTGTAGTTTGTATTTAACACTTTACTTTCGACTCGTATGTGCCATTTTTTTTATGAAAGTTCGGAGTTTTGTAGGAGAAATATCAAAGGAATACAAATACAAAAGTCACCAAACAGTAACAGACCGGCTGGTCCCTACGAGACTGTCTGTTTAAGGAGGAAGTGAAATTTTTAAAGCGAAGAAGGCAAAGGGGGGGGTGGGGTTGAAAGAAAGGAGAGAAATTTAGAGATAAGTGAAAATTTGGGAGCAAATAGGAGAGGATCCGAGTGAAATTTCTACAGTATTTTTATGCTCTAACAAATGCTTCTAACTGGGGGATTAAGGCAAGATAAGCATCTAGTCTCTCTATAAAGGACTCTACCGAATTAATTTGAATTACGCTGGATGGTACCATTCCACAAATTAACTGTACGATTGAAGAAGAAATGCTTAGCTTCATTAGAATTAAAATGTTTACCAACTAATTTCAGACCATTACCGCGAATTCTAGAAATCTGCATTTCTGAAGGAGAATTATTTTTCTGTGTCGACGTTATCGAAACTTTTAATCATTTTAAATACCTGGTTTAAATCTCTTCGATCAGAACTGAACGCAGTATTCCAGGTGTGGACGTAAGGAATTATATAATGTTAGCATTGTTTTCTCCGACTTAACTTCAAATGATATACCAATAAATTCTAAGGTTCTTTTTTCTTTCTAACCACTTCGATACACTGCTTACTCAGTTTAAGAGTGTCGGCAACGATAATACCTAAATCTTTCTCTTCCGTAACGCTCGTTAGTGTCTTGTCGTGCATAGAATACGTTTCTTTAACATTGTTTCTACTGATATGCAACGTTTTACATTTATCTATATTAAAGTTCATTTGCCAAATTTCTGTCCACCCGAGTGGCAGAACGTCTGCACATTCAAGAAGATATTAATAATAATATCTTCTTGAATCTGCAAACGTTCTGCCACTAATTTTGTTCGTTCCCCTAGTTTGGTATTATCCGCAAATTTTGAAATTATACTCTTAATTCCTAAGTCGATGTCATTGATATAAATAATAAAAAGAACTAGTCCCAGAAGAAATACAAGAAATACGAGTTATTGAAGGTTTTTTGAAATTCCTGCAAAACGGCCGCGGCCGCTATTGTCGTATTATAAGAAAAGTTGATCCTCTTTCGGCTTGCAGGTGGAGTGATGTGTTGTGGATAGTTAATGGTCATGGTATCGGGTTCAATACATCTACAGTCAGCTTCAAACACAGCTTGTAGTTTGTCACGCTAAAGTGAAATTGAAACGTGGAGAGCTTAATTAACATGTAGTTATCCTCATTTTCAATTCTTGTACATTGTTGAGTCTACTTCTGAGGTACACTATCTCATACACGTTTTCCCCAAATCGAATAATGAACAGAATTGAAATGTGGGAGTCTGGGAGATATGGTGGCCAAAGATTAGGTTCATTGAAGTGTACTCAAATTAATCATACAAAATCAATAGTAATTTGAATCTTGCATAAAGGTTAACTCTTCCACTCGATCTTCAGTGCAAAGCAACGCCAGAACAAGAAATCTTCACAGTAGCATTTTGAATTGATTTTAATGCCTCGTTCAATGAATTTGAGTAAATTTTTGCGACAAAGCAGTGGCGTAGCTTGGGGGGGGGGATGAGGGGGCGACTGCCACGAGTGAACGGAAACATTTTTTGGCCCAGTCGGAAATCTAGAACCGGTTGTAAAATTTTTTTGCAATAATGGAGAGAGAGACAATTTTAAATTCAGCTTCTCATAATAATACATTATATTATAACATGGCTAAGCCTGTGACGTAGTGGCTTGAAAAACATATTAGTCACGGAAAAGGTGCCAAATTTGTCGAGTCGAGAATTTATAACACATTTGCCCCCCTGAAAAAAGACCACACTACGCCACTGCAACAAAGTATGTCAACAGCAACCATTGCAGAGTTACGTGCTGTCTTGTCCTTATTGGCGAATACACGGTCATTCTGAGTGTTTTGCCAGTTTTGGTGTACAGTACATCTACAGTAGTGGCCAGAAAACAGTATCAGAAAACCAGATTTTGTTGACGGACGACTTGGGGCGAAGATGTTTTAATAAACGTTTACATCTGTTCAGTCGTGATTTCTTTATTGCTGCCGTTAAGTTAATCAGTTTAATCCAAGTCAAGTGAGTTGAGCACTAAACTTTTGAACATTGTTCATTTGAACGAAAAGATGAGCCTCGTTCAGTTCACATTTGATTCAGCCGAGTTGATTCAAATGAAGTTTACACATTCAATTGACGTTCAACTCACTTGAATTCAAGGAATTGATGAACTCAATTTTGGCTGTGCACCCTTACTCTCTTAAACGCCTTTAAGTTGACTTCAAGTTTCGATGGCCGCTGCACGAAACATCATGAGATGCCAGGTGCCATTGTTAGTGCCTGGCACATTTTCATGGCTGCATATAAGCTCACTGACAGCAGATATTTTCTGCCGGGAGAGCAAAGCCTGGGCGGACAATAACCAAGCAGGAGTCTTGCAATGATACCTATAGACCTTAGTTTTGCAAACAAGTGCTTTACATATATGGGTGATCCAGATAAATGGGACCCATAAAAAAAAGCCAAATATTCTTAATATTTAATTCCTTTCATAAAAACTATATATCATTCGAAAGAATAGAGTTACAAGTTTATTATGAAATATTTATTTTTTAAAAATGACTCCTTTCAAATGTGTTCCATTAGTTGCCAAGCATTCCAGTGTTCTCGCTTGTAAGTTCTGCATCACTTTTGCAAGAGTGTGCGGTGGTATGGCCTGTATCTCATTTGTGATGGCGGCCTTCAATTCTTGCAAGGTCGTTGGGTTATTTCTGTAGACCCTACTCTTTAAATATCCCCAGAGATAATAATCTAAGGGAGAAAAATCCGGAGACCTTGCGGGCCATTCAACGTCTCCAAATCTTGAGATTAACTCGCCTGGAAACGTTTGACGCAAAACTGCCATGCAGTTCCTCGTGGTATGGCAGGTAGCTCCGTCTTGTTGGAACCAGTGGTTTTCTAGACAAAGATCTCTTAATTTAGGAATAAGGAAATCGGTCAACATTTTTCGTAGCGATCACCATTTACAGTGACCGTGTTTCCGGTGGAATCCTCGAAAAAGTACGGCCCTATGATCTAAGATGCAGTAAGACCACACCAAACAGTTACGCTGACTATGCAACGGGACTTCGGTAATATTCAATGGATTTTCTGTTGCCCAGAAACGACAATTTTGTTTGTTTACAGTTCCATTCAAGTGAAAATGGGCTTCGTCTGACATAATCAAAGTTGCTAGAAAATTGGTGGTCATTTACCTTCTGTTGGATCCATTGACAGAATTGTCGTCTTCGTGCGAAATCTCCATCGTTTAGTTGTTGCACTGTTTGAATTTTATATGGAAAGAGCATTAAATTTTGCTTGAATATACGGTGTGTTGTTCCATATCCAACTCCTAACAGCTGAGAAGCACGTCTGATGCTTATGTTAGGATTATCCTGTACAATTTCATGAGTTCTGTTAATGATCTCGTCTATCCTTGCTGTGCGCACTCTTCCAGTTGGTTTTCTTTTTCCAATGCTGCCAGTTAGGGAAAAATTTCTGACACACCGACGGATTACTTTCTTAGAAGGTGATTTTGACATCTGAAAATTTGTCTTGAAAGATCTTTGAGCTGAAACTACACTTCTTCCATGCTCATAATATTGCTCAGTTATGAAACGCAGCTGTTCCACAGTCCATGCAGTCATCTTGAAGGGTTAGTTTTAACTAACACTTTTATTTTGTTTTGCATCTATCTTGTCTTGTATTGTCAAAACCTATACAATCCTGTACAAACTTGTAACTATCCTCTTTCGAATGATGCGTATGATTTTATAAAAGGACTTATACTTTAAGAGTTACAGGGGTTTCTTTTGGGTCCCATTTCCTGGATCACCCTTATTATACCAGTTTTAGATCCAAATTATCTATCCAACTGTTCAAACTGCACTTACATAATTTTTACACACCAAAATTATAAACAAAATTTAGCAAAATTATATATATATATATATATATATATATATATATATATATATAGAGAGAGAGAGAGAGAGAGAGAGAGAGAGAGAGAGAGAGAGAGAGAGAGAGAGAGGCTGGGTAAAAAAAAAGTGACCCCTTAGAGGTAAACTGTCATATTAAAAGAAGTAAGGGGACTAGAGCTCCCAAACTTCACAGATGCTTACCTTAGTATGTTGTTCGTCTTAATTGAGAAGTTGTTCGATGTGTCCCCTTTCCTGCTCAACGCAGGCCTCCAAACGTGGACGCCACTGATCAATACATCAGTTTATATATCATTGAGACACCTTCTCCCAGCCGAGCAGAATTCTTTCGCGTAGTTCATCTATGTCTCTTATATTGGTACCAGGGGTGTAAACTTTGGACTTCAGGGCTTCCCAAACACCATAATCTAGTGATGAAAGATCGGGGTTACTAGCCAGCCACATATTGGATTCGATAAAATCCAGTGTTTCTCTCTCAAGGAATGTGACAGTTTGGCGTGCTCTTTGAGCAGGGATTCCATCTTGTTGGAAAATATATCTTTCACTCTAACTGATATTCGGCGAATTAGTGGTGAAAGATATACTTTCCAACAAGATGGAGCCCCTACTCACAGAGCACGCCAAACTGTCACATTCCTTGAAAACGAAACACCGGATTTTATCGAACCCAATATGTGGCCGGCTAGTAGCCCCGATCTTTCACCACTAGATTATGGTGTTTGGGAAGCCTGAAGTCCAAAGTTTGCATCCTTGGTACCAATATAAGGACATAGATGAACTACGCAAAAGAATTCTGCTCGGCTGGAAGAAGGTGTCTCAACGATACGTAAACAGGTGTACTGATCAGTGGCGTCCACGTTCGGAGGCCTGCGTTGGGTAAGAAGGAAACACATCGAGCAACTTCCCAGTTAAGACGAACAACATACTAAGGTAAGCATCTATGAAGTTTGGGAGCTCTAGTCCCCTTACTTTTTTTTTAATATGACAGTTTACCTCTAAGAGGTCACTTTTTTTACCCACCCTCTATACTGTATATATTATATATTCCGGAATTATTTTTTATAATAATAATGTACTACAAACCTATTTAATTATTTCAAATATAAAATTTAAGTCTATACTGAAGTTATAATTACTTTATTCATTTCAAGGTTATTCAATTATTTTGGGAATAATTTTTTGGCTCCATTTAATATCACGTACGTATACACCGATGATAATGAATACGCTCCAGATATCGAAGATGATTCAGTGATGCACGAAATGCAGCCTTTTAATGTTGAAACATTCCCTTGCAATACAACGGTAAGTTTCTAGGCTATTTAACTAGGCTAGGCTAGGCTACTTCTTCACTATCCTTTCCTCAGGAGTGTAACTCACTTTCATATTAACCACTGCGTGTTATTCTACCTGCAACAAAAAAAGGTGCCAAAACAAGACATCACTTTTAATGTTTGTTTAAGTTTTAATGTATTACTTTGTAAATTTAATTTAAAACAAATTTTTCTATGAGACCTGACTTATGGGACACCTTGTAAAGTATACAGTGCTGAACTTATATCAGACTCTGACTGTTTTGGAAATAAAAAGTTACGATTTTCCTGATAACCGAATATTCATCTATTCAATCATTCGTAGGATATAAGAAAGATATATAATATTTACAAACAGAAGATAATCTGGACTGAAATATATGAGTGTATATATATATAATATATATATATATATTATATATATATATATATATATATATATATATATACCGTATTTCCCGGCGTATAACGCGCACCCTAATTTTGAAGAGAAAATTTAGGAAAATAAAACTTTAGGAAAAATATACCTCCTCCCTCACTTCATATGTACAATTTTAACGAGTTAATTTTAAAGCAGGGTGATTTTTGGAGTATTTTGGGGAAAAAAAAAGTGCGCGTTATACGCCGGGAAATACGGTATATATATACACACACACACACACACAGTATAATAATATATACAGTATATATATATATATATATATATTATATATATATATATATATATATAAATATATATATATATATATATATATATTATAATGGGAATGAACTCAGAATGGTCCCCTGAGTTTTTTATGATACACACAGACAGTGCATGGAACAAGGAACTCTTCTGGGATAATTAAATCCACTATAGTCCGAATAAGTAATGGTAAATGACAGTGGCGACTGGCGTATAGGAGCGATGGAGCGGTCGCTCCCCCTTGCTTGAAACGATAAATATTAATTTAACAGATAAAAAATATATTAATTTTAAGATATTAAACTAAATATTCTTGAAATATATTTTAAAAATTCATGTGGCATATCATGATTCATGAGGCATTTTGAGTAAGCCTTCATACAGTACATAATATTCTAAACTTATAGCATAGCTTCAAACAGCGTATCCTGTTTGAATACAAATAATATTGCAGCCGAATGGAGCGATAGATTTTTCGCTCAAGTATATAAATTATATTTACTGTTGTAATGAAAATATAAGTACAATCGCGAATTTTTTTTATAATAACTTTATTTTTACTAATAGTTACTTCAGTAATAATGATATAAGCCATTTATATGTATTTATTAAAATTATTACTTATTTAATTAACTAGAATTGTACGTCTGGCATAGCCGCATATGTTAATACAAGTATAGTACTCTTGTGAGCGGCAGTTGGATTCGCACTAGCCTATTGTGAGTCCGTGTTGTCGTACAGTGGTACATTATTATAGTCAAATTTATTCAACAATTATTTTTATATTTATTAAAATATTTTTTTAATACAAATTTAGGGCTTCTTTTGACATATAAGTACCGTACGGAAGCACCATGTGATTGTTTATGTACTACAATTCTAAAAATTATAAATTTTATGAAATCGCACCCCATACATTTATACCACGAGTCGCCACTGTAAATGACAAATACCATAGTTTTTCTTTTTCATGATGCTAGCCCGACGTGGGCAACGGGTCACTCGCAAAGAGGTCCCATAAATATAGCTTCCCTCGGACTATAGTGGATTTAATTATCCCAGAAGAGTTCCTTGTTCCATGCACTGTCTGTGTGTATCATATATATATATATATATATATATATATATTACCAAAAGTATTCGGACAAGCATATACAAATATATATATATATATATATATATTTTTTTTTTTAGGTTGTTTAACCTCCCTCGCAACATCCAAGGTCATATGACGGAGGGGACCTACAGCTTTACGTGGGATCCGAACCACGGGTCGCTACATAATCTGTGCGCGGAGGACGGGTCTCCCATCCAACTACTACCCAGACCCAATGTCGCTTAACTTCGCTGATCTCCGGGAAGCGGTGTTACGACATTGGCCACGACGTAGCCCATATATATATATGTGTGTGTGTGTGTGTGTGTATGTGTGTGTGCATTTACTGTATGATTTATATTTTTATTTAAGTCTGTTTTCCTTTAAACCACGTTATATAAATTTAACCCAAGGTTATATATATAACTTGTTATATAGTCTTATTTCTCTGTCAATCCCTGTAGGGGAATAATTGAAAAGCCTTTTACAAAAATAATTTATTCGTCAAACTCATTAAACAACTCACACTGCAAAAATGAAATTTTTGACAGTGATAAATTTTGGTTATTTAGGGAAGACACTGAATAATAATAAAGTTTAGTAAAATGCACAAGCCATTTAAATTTGACTGTTAGACAAGTTTAAGCTACAATTGGTAGTTATTTAACTGAATACAGCCGTATTGTAATACGCAAGGCCATTAAAAATGAATGACCACACACATACTACAATTTTGATTGAATTATCTTTAGAGTAACAATCGTTTCTCTATCCGGCCTTATGACCGTATTAGCTAGGTAAATTGGTAGTTATTTAACTGAATACAGCCGTATTGTAATACGCAAGGCCATTAAAAATGAATGACCACACACATACTACAATTTTGATTGAATTATCTTTAGAGTAACAATCATTTCTCTATCCGGCCTTATGACCGTATTAGCTAGGTACATAATACATTTTCATAGAATTATTTAAAGCCTATCTGGTTACTTGACTATTTCAATTATAATGCCTAATGCATACCTTAGTTACATTGTTTACCTACTGTGGAAAAGTGTTTCCACAAGAAATAAATTTATTTTAAAATTTAAAGATATCATTCTGTTTGTATAAATTAAAGTATTAATCCTTTAAAAGATATTATTCTGCTCGTATACATTAAAATATGAATCCGTTAAATTTTTAATGTTTGTATAGAGTACCTCGATGCTCCGCGGATTCTCTGCATCCTTTCTTTAACCAAATGAAAAAAAAACAGTGTTGTCACGTCTATACTCTTAAACAGAGATTCCTAAATTCTAAATGTTCTTTTCGACTATTATAAACCACAATTATAAATTCTTCTGCTAAAAAGAGTTAAGTGTCGGACCACAATTATATAAATTCTTGACTAATATCATTATTATAATAGGACTTTCCGATTTAATAATTTTTCGTAAACGTGGCACCACGGAAACTCCTCGAGGGAAAATACCTCGAGGGAGGCAGTCGGTGTTCCTCTCTTGGGGCAGCCGGTCTCGGTTGAGGTCTTTCTTTTTTTTTCGTTAATAACTCTCTAAACAAGTGTAGTGAAAAGGATTTGATTTTTTCTAATTACTCTGTATTGTAAAAGAAATCCATCTAGTAGTTTAAAAGTGATTTTCCCCCTTGTGAAAATAAAGGACTGACAAAAGGAAAACTCGTAATTTATATCCTTCCAAGAAAAAGCATTCCCATCTCTCAACGGACCGAAAGAGAGAGAAGACGCCATTGAAGAAAGGGTATAAAGTGTTGTCCCGGAATCTCGCGGTCGGATAAACTAAACGTTAATAAACTCTCTTTGTCGACATACAGAGCAACCCTTAAACAGTCGGAATAAAGAATAACACCCTCTATCTCACCCGACTCCTACTTCCTTTTTGACCGTGGTAAATATTCTCTTCTTGAAAACTTTGCATTATAATAACATGTGTATTTTATATTTCTACCGAATGCACTGAACTCAGTCCATTTTCTAAACGGACAATGAGGGGCAATGTTCCCTCTAAGGTGT
The DNA here is from genome assembly GCA_023014485.1 of Bathynomus jamesi. Classification (NCBI taxonomy): domain Eukaryota; kingdom Metazoa; phylum Arthropoda; class Malacostraca; order Isopoda; family Cirolanidae; genus Bathynomus; species Bathynomus jamesi. The sequence goes on along the minus strand of JAJOZX010001963.1, from coordinate 226,908 downwards.
GCGCGTGTGCGCGCGCACACTCGTTGTGAAACCCGCGCACACAGCAAAATAAAATGCGCACAGGCTCAAGCGTATCATGAGTCACGACAGTAAATGAAGTAATTTCAAAAATATACCGTCACACAAGATCTGACCATTTGCATCAACATACTCTATAGTCGCTCTTTTAAGTATTAACCCCTTCCGCCCGACTTCGCCGACGTCCGCGCAATTAAGCAATACGGATTTTTTTACCCTATGTATTTGCCTTTTTTTTACTTTTATACATTAACGCATTGAATATAAACCTTCTTTCTTATTTTTGCATAAAAACGAATAGTAATCTCATAATTCATAAAAAAAAAAATATTTTTTATTTTATTCCTATTTTGTGAATGGATAAAATCATATATTAATCTTGATAGTCTATCTTAAATTGCTAAATGCTAAAAAATGTTTGTTTTGAAAAATGATAACTAAAATAGTCATTTTCAATTAATGTTATTTTTATTTTATTTCTTTATTTTGTTGAATTTTATTTTACTATTTTTTATTTTATTCATATTTTTAGAATGGATAAAATGTTTTCTTTTTTAAGAATATATAATATTGTAAGCAGTTTTTTAATATCCATTTAATAGTACCGTAATGATCAAGCTATCACCTTATGGAAATAATGTTCATTAAGTATTTAATATTTATATATATTTCATTTTGAAGATAATAGCGATCAGAAAAGTTTGCACAATTTTTCACCATGAATCTAAATGTATGCACAACGAAAATTTCTTGCGCACACGGACTAAAAAAAATTAGAGGGAACATTGATGAGGGGTACACTATTTTTGAGTATTTACAAACACGAATAGAATATACGGAGTGTCTCCGTTTTCTTCTGTTAAATTTTAAGGAAAGACTATTTCAGCTTTGCGAGTAATTTACTCAAAATTAAAAGAACAATTTCGCTTTTATGTGCCATACACGATTTGAATTGTCGTACGGCACAATATATATATATATATATTATATATATATACTTGAGCAAACTTCCACTAAGAACTCGTTTTTTTTCTTAAAAGGAGAACTAAATTTAATTTTCTCATTTAAATTTTAGCACAGATTTTGTGGGGAAACATTCGTTCAACAAGCCTTCAGACGCACTGCCTTTCTCTTCTAATTTTAAGTTCGTTACACTTACGCCCGGTCTATAAAACCACGTAATATAACAATATATATATATATATACAGTATATATATATATATATATATATATATATATATATATATATATATATATACACTGTGTGTGTGTGTGTGTGTGTGTGGGTGTGTGTGTGTGTGTGTATATATAGTCTGTATATTTTCATTTACTAATAATGTCTCCTAAAAATAAAGGCATTATGTTGTTGTTTCATAATATTTGACTTAATGAATATGCTCTTTAGGACCCGGATATGCGCTGTCGTTGCGAAGATTGTGAAGAATCCTGCGTTCCTCCCCCTAAACCACCTTCCCCTCCGGAACACACAATGGTGGGAGAGATACGGCTCTATGTCTTCTTAATCATCATTATTTACTTTGTATTCGTGGTCGTGTTTTTGGTTCTCGGATGTTGTAAGTATAATGACATAATTCAAAGAAAAAATTATAAACACGTTTTAACATTTATACTGAAGTTAATATGAGAAGAGGAAATATAAAAGTTAATTATATTCTTTAAAAAACTTAATAAATGATGGTTTCTACAAGATAATTTTGGTTTAGATTAAACGCGTATAAGATTATTTTTATTCGAAATTGGACTTGACTTCATGTAGGAACTTCGAAAATAATTAATTGGAAATAAATATAATTTCATACGTTTCTTAGTCGAAACCAACTCAATTTTAACATTACCTAATTTGTTTACTACAGCGTTAACGGCTAAACAATAAACTTTTTCGTATGAAGATGTTAAAAATGATTTGAAAGTAACTAAACAAAAATTATTTTTATGTAATTTTTATGTGATTTAAAAATCCTTTATATTTATTTTATTTTAACTGGATTTTGAACGAACATAGGTACTGTGTTCAAATTATCATGCCCAGTTTTGTTAACACTGAAGTAAGTAAGTTATGTTGCTTCAAAATAAATTTTGTTTGAAAAACAAAAAAAAGCAACAAAAGAAAAAAATATTCAGAAAGAGAATACAAATTAATATAGTTTTTTAAAATATTTTTCAATATTTTTCTGTGTAATTTAGAATTAATACAGAAAATTTAAGGAATATGCCGTACTTTCAATGGCATATTCAGATTAGAATAATGTGAATGCATTAATGCTACGTACGTCATCTATCTAAAAAAATTTAGATAGATGACATAGCATTAATATATTCACAGTTTACGAATCTGAATATGTCGTTGGAAGCATGGAAGCTTTTTAAGCAAAATTGATAGGATTCAGTTTATTTATTACATAAGAGAAGTGAAAATAGCAAGTAATAGTAATAGTAATACCAAATAGTAATAATATACTGTATGTATATGTATAATGTTTTTATATTGTTCTTTAAGTACGTTCTCCCTTTTCAGGGAGAGGTTTACCTGGAAATTCCGAAGAGGAAATGAGGTGTTTCTCGTGTAATCAAAAGTTGTCAGCTGAAGTTGAAGAAATTCTCGAAACTTCTTTCAGAAAATTCGGTGAATGTAAGTTAGAAACTTTATATAGCAAAATCTGAAACTCATTTTGTCATATATATATACTGTATATATATAACCTTCGTTAACCTTGGTTTTGCTTCCGCCAGAATTATTCATTCTGACGAAGGTCAAGCTTGTCACGCCACCTTAGACCTACAATTTAACGTGGAATCCGAACCACGCTCCACCAGCAGCCCAGCGTCTTAACCACTAGGCTACCCAGGGTACCCATTTATCTACCAACCAATTTTTTTATTTTATTGTGTGGAAGGATGAACAACTGGGTTTTGCTGCGCGCCGCCTGCCGTCACTGGGTCTCGATCCCGGGGGCGATGGATTCGTTGTCAGCGACGCTAACCACTACACCCACGAAGGAAAATTAAAACACAAAATAATGCTCAAGCGCTTTCGTCTACTATAATGACATCCTCAAGAAGTGTTTTTGAGGATGTCATTAGATGAAAGCGCTTGAGCACTATTTCTGTTTTAATTTTCCTTCGTGGTTATATATATATATATAAACGTGGTGGTAGGTAGGAAGAATTTTAAAAATATAAACATTTACAAAATATACTCTTATAAAAAAAAAAAAAAGGAAAAAACAAACATTATTTTCGACCGTAAAAATCGTGCCCTTTTTTAAGTAATAAAGAATTAAAGACCCCAAAACCAGGTCCGGTGACGGCCGAGACTTAATTAAGAAACAGAAAAAAATTATTAAGATTAAAAGGGGACATCGTACCTCTGGCTATATGATGTTGCGAGCTGCTCGTACCCTGAAATGGCGTATGGGCGGAATGATACCCACCGTCTGAAAATACTCTTATATTTAACTCGTCATACTTCCACTTAAGCTTTGACTGCATCGAGATATAAATAAATAAATAATATATACTTGTGTATATATATATATATTAGTGATGTATCGGATGTCAGATTTCAGACATCCGCGGATGCCAAACTTTGACATCCGTGCGGATGCGGATGTTCATGCATAAATTTGATTCATACTTAATTTATTAATTGACTTTCGATTTTTGGTTAGTTATAAATATTAGATATTAGATAATATTACATACCGGGTAGTAGATATTATATAATATTATTTTGTAATTATAATTTTTTTTACATACACATTTTTTTGGACGAGTTTTCGCCACACAACTGTGTGTTACTAAGATGCGGGACGGGGACCGACTCGTCTTGCATTCCACCAACCACTTTCCCCAACCACCACCCTTTGGAAAGTAGTGTGCTTATGACATTGTTATGTATTGTAGCATGAACAATTAATTATACAAATACACAACAGCCATTGCCAATGTCATTAAAGATCAAATGAAAGCTGCATCATAAGTTTCAGTATTTGAACTAAATGAGAGGCAAATTGTGCTTCAAAAATAGTAATTTAGTAAATAGTACACATCCGCAGCAACCGCATCTCGCAGGTGCGGATGCAGATGTTGCATTTTATGCGGATGTTGAATTTTATGCGGATGCTGATGCGGATATGACACACATCACTAATATATATATATATATATATATATATATATATATATATATATATATATTTGTACTTAGTGTAATATGGCAGAATATTAACGGGTTGGACAAATGGCATCAGCCATAAACATTATACAGTATGGTTGAACGATAATGGTACAATACGTGTTCAATGGCTACTGTTTTATTTTCCCGATAAAACATTTTAAAATCTGCTTTACCATTTTAGGTGTGACTTATCATCCTTTCATCGTACTTGCAAGTGGTTGTGTCGTTATTATCGCATTATCCGTTGGAATAATTAATATAAAGGTACGTTGTATTTTCTTCCCAGTTCGATCAAAGAAAACGAACGAGCATAAACTTAAATGTTTTACTTCAAAATTTAACAAATCATGTTTTTTATGCTATTAATAATGAGTTTTGTAAAATGTTCTTTTTAGTTAACTTTGTAAATGCCTGAAATGAAATCCGAGGTATTATATAGTATAAAATGACCTAAGATATATGAAGGTAAGTATGAAATAAAGTGTAAAGGTTGGTTAGCAAAACATGTTGTAAGTTCATGATACTTAATTCTAACCGAAAAAAATTCCCGTACTGCATAATTAATTTTTGTATTATGTAATTAATTTAATTTTACCTCTCATTTATAAGAATGTTGAATTCTAAAACAAAATTAGAATTTTGCAAATTGATTTTGATGAAATTACTTAGTTTTCTATGTAACCCTAATCTTATTATATAAAGATAACTAAAGTACGTAACTGCAGTTTTTATATGGATGTCCATACAGTACAGTTTTTTATTCACATACTTGTATTTATTTGTATACGAAGAGCGAGAGAATATAATTGGCCATGGTCAAACACAGTTTCTCAAAAAGGGCACTTTCGTACTCCATCTTTAAATAGTACAGTTTGCTTCTAAAGTCGCGCAACTCAATGTATGTAACTTTAGATATATTGGGTTGCGCGACTTTAGAAACATTCTGTATAACGAGAAGAAACCAAACTATGAAAAATTTTTCTATTTTTTTCTATTTTTTTCCATTTTTTTTTTCTATTTCTGTTGCCAAACGTTTCGTGATTAACTTCTTGACATCGTCGGTTGTCTCTAAACTAGATAATAATATTTATAAACAAATTGAATAAATGTCTAAGCATTAAAAAGTGTAAATGAACGTACATAATTGTTAAAACCGGATCAAGTAAAGATAAGCACCCCCAACCTTTTTTGGTTAGCTTTATAAGGCTAACTAACGAAAATATCACGACTTAACCTAACCAATTGTTAGGTCAACTGTACGCCCTTGACGATTGGTTGGGTTAGGTCGTGATATTTTCGTTAGTTAGTCTTATAAAGCTAACTAAAAAAGGTTGGGGGTGCTTATCTTTACTTGATCCTTAAAACCATATTGTTAGTTATACATAAGAAAATTTACACTAACTTCAAAGACAGGTGAAGCTTTATGTTCACTTTATTCATAAGCTGATCCACAGTGTGTTTGTGGGGGGAGGGGGGAGGCTTAATTAAAACAATGATGCTTAATTTGGAGGCCCCATACATCCTGATTAAATGAAATTAGATAGAACGTTTGAATGCTTATGTCCACGTTGCTTCAATTAAGCCCCCTGGCCCCCACTCTGGATGGGTTTATTATAATGCAAATTTATCTTCGTAAAATGTAAAAACAAAAGAAACAAACTTTTTTTGGAAAATAAAAGATTTAAAATAATTTTTATTTGGTGCATTTCGCTCAAATGAAAATCCTTTATTTGATCATTAATTCATAAAAACTGACGTGCGAAGGATAACAAAAAAATTTCGGGTGTTTGGTTTTACTCCTCATACATTCAGTAACTTTTTTACTTCATTCCCTAATTCAGTGAAGCCAAACTACTAATAATGATGGTTTTCCTTCTCTACTTTTCGCTACAGATGACAACCAATCCAGTTGAATTGTGGGCCTCACCGGAATCTCGGACCAGACTGGAAAAGCAATATTATGATAATAATTTTGGGCCATTTTACAGAACAAATCAGATTATCATTAAATCTGTTGGAATCGAACCAGTAAGTTTTGTGTGTGTGTGTATATATATATATATATATATATATATATATATATATATACTGATATATGGGGTTCTTTGGAGAATTTCTTAATATCGTAGCAAGCACCTTTGTAGACTAGAGATTACAACCCACAAACGTTAAATTTAATAGTCGACAATTTGTGTATTTATCAATGAGGCTATGCCGTTCGCCCAGGCGGTAGTGACAGTTAGGTATTTGAGCACATAGTGATAAAACTCATGAGGTCACTGAAAATTTAGCTCAGCTACTTTTTTTTCTTCATTTAGACCGCAAAATATTCCAATTTAAAAAATAACTAAGGTTTCACTTGTTTAGATTTTATTTCCAATGAAATTTAAGTCTGAGTCCCACTTGTAGAAGGGTAGTTTGGTTAAATTTAAATCTGACTAATTATATCTTTTCTACTTAGTTGGTTTCCATTGCCGTTATAACATCACCTTAATGGTTGATTAAGAATACGCAAAATTGTATTATCTCTTAGTGTGAAATAATTACTGTTCCCTGTACATATATTCATATATCTGTATATGATTTGGTTTACCGAGAAATCCTGTGACTGCGAGTCAGCTAAATACATGCCTGAGGTCGGTAAAATGGCAAAGTACGATACTCTCAAAAACGTGTCTGTGATGTTTGCGAGGATGCAGGGTGATTTGCAAGTATACAAAATTCACTGTCTTTTTACCTGCCAGAAATAGAATAAAAATAAGTGACGTTATAAAGCTTAGAAGCACTGGTATAGTCTAGGCTAGCCTTTAGACTTTTAAACCAGAGGGCGACAGTGGAAGAAAAATATAAATTGAGCTTTGTAATCATCCGAATTTAAGTCGGCTATAAGACAAAAGTTCAAAATCCATTAAGAGAGAGCTATAAGTTGAGAAAACTCAGAAACTGGATGAAAAAAAGTTTAAAAGGACAGGGTCACTGAATGATAAAAACCTTCCAATTGACCAGTGGTTCTCAATCATCTCCATTACCCCAATCATTAGATATTATTTTTCTATAACTTCTGGATTATCACAATATTATTTCCTATAATTTCTGGATCGCGCGTCATTACCCCACAAAATACTTAGCATTACCCCTGTTGGGTAAGTTACCTCTAGGTTGAGAACCACTGCAATAGGCAAACATTTGATGAAGAAACTCACCTGCGGGCAGCCAATTTTCCGTAGTAGGGGGAGAGTGCGTTCCCCAATAATGACGGCGACGTCATCTCTCGGTGCACCGAAGGGAGAATGGGACCATTCCTCTTTATTTGGTGCTTGGGGAAAAAAGCGTGCTACCCTGACAGCAGGACTTCTACGTCTGTGAGGAGGTTGACCTTCTCTCTCTTTTGTAATTTTTTAACCCTCAGTATTTACTTCTCATTCTCTTCATTCACTTTCATTCACTTTCATTCACCGCATTCATAGTTTTAATTCTTAATTCCTTCGCGTGTTAGCACACCAGACCTAACGCTTGTACACTTCTTTTCCTGCCTCCATGTAAAGAGCATTGTTTACGTTACAAAGCCTCAATCGAGACAAGTTCGCCAAATTACACAACAACAACAAATCGAAAATGTGTTTCGATTCTTGCAAAATAGGATCGAACGTTGTATCGGTCAAAATGTTCCAAATTGAAAAAAAAAAAAGCGTTTTTGAGTTAAGCTTTTGAGTGTCGCTTTATTGCTCTCTCTCCAATTTCGTAGAGAGTCGTTAAATCTTAAAACCCGCTCAAGAACTTTATACTAACTCTGTATATAAATGTCTGCTGCAGTTATTGTTATCATTTTCAGTTTAACGTCACATATGACCGTCTATTGGGACCTGTAACTTACGAATTCGGTCCTGTGTTCGACTCCGAATTCATGCTCGAGGTTATGGACATGCAACTTCAAATAATGAATGTAAGTTCATATGCATGGACTCTTATGATAATAATAATAATAATAATAATAATAATAATAATAATAATATTTTATTAATTTTAGTTAACAGCTGAATTTGAGGGTAAGGTTATAACACTGAACGACGTGTGTATTAAACCTATGGCACCAACTAACAATTACTGTCTGATTGAGTCGGTGCTGAATTATTGGCAGAACGACCCGAACGAACTGGAGGACATGATGTTTGACAGCAATGGAATGGAAACTTTCGAATACACGGAACATCTGCTTAAGTGCCTGAGGTAAAACAGGGATGAAAAGATACGATAATTCTTGTCGTAAAGAATTCAAGTTGAAAATAATATTTTAATAATTGGGAAAGTGTTGAACCTATATGAACCTATACAGGGTATTTCAATTTTTCGTTCGCAGTATAAAATGGACATTGTTTATAAGTTTTTCTGATTCATTGGTCATACAGTGACTCATTTTAAACGAATAAACAATAGGGATATTAAACACGAAAATGAATTTAACAAGGAAAATCCTTACTTTTCTAGTAACCCGAATTTCATTGAAGAATCCGAGAATTGCATGGGATCGTACGGGGGTCCCATATTCCCCTATGTGGCCCTGGGAGGATTTCTGGAAGCGGGACAAACACTGACGGATGACCCACGGTACGAGCGTTCAACGGCTTTAGTTTTAACCTTCTTAGGACAAAATTACGTCAATGAGGAAGATCTTGGGCCATCGCTTGCTTGGGAAAAAAAGTAAGAGATGTTTTTGTTTTTTTAGTTCTTTGACATGGTGACGCCATTTGCTAAAAGAGACGACATTTTTAAATTCAACTTCTCTCTTATAAAGGTATTTGGACTTCATAAAGAACTACTCGAATCCGATGATGGACATTGCTTTCTATAGCGAAAGGTCTCTTGAAGACGAAATAAAAAGGGAGAGTAAAGGCGACATTTCCACAATCCTTATCAGTTATATCGTAATGTTCGTTTACGTCTCCATTTCCTTGGGCAATCTCTCTTCTAACTGCAGAAGGATGTGTGTAAGTAATCGGCTGTGTCTACTTTTACGTTATATATATATATATATATGATGATGAAAATAACCACGAAGGAAAAAGGAAACCCAGAATGGTGCTCAAGCGCTTGAGCGCGGAATACATTAGAAAGATGAACGAGCTTCTTCAGGACCCCACCACATACAGAAAGCTTAGGAACAACCCGTAGGATGACGTCATCAAATCATTCGATAGTGGCTTGAAACGTATTCTCAAAAATCATAAGGACTTAATTCCACTTTTCACGTCCACTTCGCTTTCTCTTCCTTACCTTTATGGTCTTATTAAAACCCACAAACCTGGCAACCCTATGCGCTCTATTATTAGCTCTGTGGGTTCTACTGCCTATAAACTCTCCAAATGGCTTGTCAAAGTCTTGTCCCCCATTCTCGGAACTATCTCTGATTCACACGTAAAAAATTCGATGGATCTTACTGAAAAACTGAATAATTACGCACTGAAACCAACGATAGATTGATCAGTTTCGACTTTTGTTCATTGTTTACAAAAGTGCCCAATGCCCATTGGCGATATGCTTGACTTTCTCTCACGAGAATTACATAAGTATGACCTGCCACTACCTGCACACATCATTTTGGAACTCATTAAACTTTGCATCAAAGACTGTAAATTCACTTTCAATAGCGAATATTATCAACAGGTTTTTGGGATGGCCATGGGCAGTGGTGGGCAAAAAGTAATCGATTACAAATAAAAATTACTGATGTCTGAAAAATAACTAAAAGTATAAAGTAGAAATTACTTCTCTGCATTAATTATATTATAATTAATCCAGAGAAGGGCACTTATTCCTTTTCCCCCGTAGTTTCTTTTTTCCCAGTTAGGTCAACTGTACATCCTTGGCAATTGGTTAGGTTAAGTCATGATATTTTCGTTAAAATATTCCAAAAATAAGTGGAATATTTTAACGAAAATATCATGACTTAACCTAACCAATTGTCAAGAGCGTACAGTTGACCTAACCGGGAAAAAAGAAATTGCGGGGGGAAAAGGAATAAGTGCCCAGAGAAGTAATTTCTACTTTATACTTTTAGTTACTTTTCAGACATCAGTAATTGTTATTTGTAATCGATTAATATTTGCCCACCACTGGCCATGGGTAATCTCTTGTCGCCCCTCCTCTCCAATATTTATATGGAGTTTTTCGAAATAACTCACATTCCGAGAATCCTGGGGGTTGGCATCCATGGTTGTGGTACGGCGGCGATATTTTGTGTGTCTGGCCCATGAAGCGTGACCTGGATGACTTTCTCCTTCGGTTAAATAATCAAGTCCTCTCCATTAAGTTTACTTTAAAAATGGAACAAAACAACTCAATCCCGTTTTTGGACGTGCGTGAACATAGGGAAAGCCCAGGTTTTAAGTTTAATATTTATATGAAAAACAAACAATTTGTCCTACGTACACTTTTACTCTAGACATGACACCCCCATCAAGAAAGCCATATTTTCTTCAATGTTTCTCCGCGCTCTTAGGATCGATAGTCCGGAATACATGGATGCCGAATTGAAAAATCAACAGTATTAGAAGTGATTTGTATTACCCATAGGGATGCAACGGGTAGCGCTTTTACAGGGTAATCGGGTACGGGTACTCGAAGTGTAATACCCGATCGGGTACGGGTACCCGATTGGGTATTGAAGACGTTCCAAAATTTGTTGGTTTAGTACAGCGACTTATTAACTGTGTGCAGTTCAAGCACTTGGCTTTAGTATTATCTAATTTATCAATGACAAAATAGTCCCAAACCATACTACGATTTGCCATTTTGAATGTTTTGTTAAAAATATTGTACAAAAAATATATCAAGAAAACCCGCAAAACAATAAAATTAAAATTAAATTAGAATTTGGTTTTTACTACCCGTACCCGAGTTTTTAGCAATTACTCGATCGGGTCGGGTATCATCGAGTAGTACATTACCCGATCGGGTCGGGTACCCGTGACATCCCTAGTTACCCCCCTGCATTTTTGGAATCTTGGCTTAACAAGGCAAAACGAACTTTCTACCCTCGCACTTCGTCGAAGAATATTTTAGTATTTCCATTTTTCCAGGCTTTTTAGGCATTGCTAATGTACTTACACTTTTTAACATTAATGTAGTATTTTCATATGACAATATTGTGAAAAATATCACAGTAAAGAATAATCCTACCAATAATTCAGGCATTATCTATAAAATTGATTGTAAACAATGTGATTCCTTTTACATTGGACAGACGGGAAAGCATTTGCACACGCTTGTAAAACAGCACCAATATTCCGTTACAACGGGACAGTCGTCCAGTGCCTTTTTCGTCTATTTGTCAGAGTTATCCCACTGTATTGATTGGAATAATGCTTCAGTTTTGTTTCACTCAAGCAACATTGTTAATAGAAATATTCTTGAGTCTGTCATTATTCAACTTACAAATAATTTTAACATTAGCCAGGGCCGTTTTTCGCTTGATCCTCTTGTTTTGAATTCGTTCAGAACGGATTTAGACAAAAGGGGAAAAGTGTTAAAACTCTGGTAGCTTTTCCTTATAAATTTGTATCTCCTCCAACAATTTTTTTTTTTTTTTTTTTTTGGTGACCAATATATATAGTCTCGAACTTGTTATTTATTTCAGTGTTCCTGAGGATGACATTAGACGAAAGAGCTTGAACACCATTCTGTGTCTCCGTTTTTCTTCGTGGTTATTTTTATCATAAATATTATTCACGTGTTACTTTCGTGAAATAATTTTCATATACAGGGTGTCCCAAAAAAAACTATATACTCTTTATAGCATCATATATATAAGATTATATAGTTTTTTGGGACACCCTGTATATATGTGTGTGTATATATATATATATATATATATATATATATATTACTTTTCTAATAAATGGTGTTTAAGGTCAACTTGCCTACTAAAGGCGAAAATCCTTTGAAGGAGGGGATCTACAGTTTGACGTGGGATCCGAGCCACGGATCGCTACATCATCTAAACGCAGAGGACAATTACCCATCCACCTATTAAATAGACCCAACGTCGCTTAACTTCATTGATCTAATGGGAAACGGTGTCGTAACATGAGCACGACGTATCCTTTATAATAAACCGTAAAACCAATCTAGTTATTGGCATTTTTAATTAATAATTAATGGACTGTACGTGATATTTAGCATTTAACATGACAACAGATTATTGATAATTACTTGATTAAAATTTATAATTGGACTGTTTTTACTATTATATATATATATATATATATATATATATATATATATATATATATATATATATATATACATACATATATATACTGTATTTACGAGTGTCGGTATGAAAGTAATGCCTCTTATTTTTCAGTTCATAAATACAATAAAAGGCATTACTTTCGTACCGTCCCTCGTTTTATATATATATATATATATATAGTATATATAATGCTGTCTGTCTGTCTGTGTCCGTCTGTCTGTCTGTCTGTCTGTCCCACCCTAAAACAGAGAAAAAGCTTTTTGGAGAGAAAAGATTATTAAGCAAAAGTTGCTTAAAATTAATTGAAACCTGCGGGAAAATTATATATATATATATATAAAGCTGAAATCGGATAATGTTTGTTTGTTTGTGTATGTGTTTATTCCGGGAAGTATTATTAAAAAAAATAAAATTGACCCTGTTAATTGTTTAAATGTGGTATTCGTTTACCAGGGGCATGTGATAGTATAACATAAAGCGTTTCAGGGGTATTTAGTAAGTGGTTGTAGATTTGATTTGATTTTTATATAGTATTTTATCTATTTTTAGCTTTAGGGAAATGTTAATTTAATGATTTCATAGACGCCAAAAAAGTTAAAAAAATTATTTTGGGCACAACAAATAATAATAGATACCAAAGTGTACCATTCCCAATTACGCGGCGGATATGACATACAGGCAATTTATCCGTAATTCGTCGTTGAAGGACATTTATCCTATTTTCTCATGATTATTTTGTAAGTGTTCATTTTTTTTTTCAGATCGAGTCGAAAATTACTTTGGGGTTGGCCAGTGTTATTCTCGTATTTCTATCTGTCGCTGCCTCCCTCGGCTTGTGCGCTTACATAGGTGTCGAAGGTACTCTCTTTGTCATTGAGGTAATCAGCCACTTTCTTTCCTTGTTGTAAGAAAATTATACAAAGAACCGATAATGGAATTCTATTTATTTCTCTGAGAAATTGTGTGTTTACTGCCATTGCTGTTGTATTTGTTTGGCAGATCATTTAACTTTCACTCAATATTACTAATACGAACGCAAGGACGTTTGGTTTAACTAAGCAAATTTGTAAAAAATATATATATATACAGACAAAGGCAAATGGTGAAATCATTTTATTTCTGAGCATAAATAAGAATTGGATTTGCAGAGTTAATTATCGGTAGTTTGGTCTGCCAAATATACCAACGGAATCTTCTCTCTATAGAAAGATTTCGTTGGTATATATTAATAGTGTATGTAAAGTGTTAAAAATAAATTACGTTAATGATTTCATGACCCCGGGTTAGGGATGTGATGTCGTCTTACTCGTTTTAACCTGATAAGCTCGTATAATTGAAAAACAAAATATCAGAGAAAGGTGAATAAACCCAGATGAGCATGGTGTGTCTGTCTGGCTATGTAAGGTAGAAAATTCAAGAGAGCAGCTCTCTTTCAGCAGGCCACCTCTATAGAGGCATGACCAAGAAGAGCCTGACCTCCAAGCGATGCGGATCGTGGCATGCAACTCTTTCTGTATTTTATTTTGTTTTACTTGACGTGCTTATTTGGCAGAACAGAGTTACCTCTCTTAATCAACAAATTAGACATCAATCGACCAGGGAAATATTCAAGGGGTGGGGGGGCATTAGGCAGAGGACAAGGAGTGCTGGCACTCCTGTTTCTTCCGTCACCGTCCTCTTTAACTGATCTTTTTTCGTGTCTCATCTACCCTGTGAGCAGTCCAACATGCTCTCAAACACACTTCTTCCCTATTCTTCACTACACATACATATCGGCTCTCTTTCTATGGGAAGAGGAAAATTTTTTTCGGGCGCTCGCCCTTGGCCCCTCCTTACTACATAAAAATAAAATATCACTTTATTATGCGGTTTGAGAACGTATTTGCGCTTCAGTAATTCCGCAGGCATAGCTACTGCTCGCTTACTCGAAGCGTTTCAAAATGATCTATGTAAATATATATCTTAAGAAAAACTAAAAATTTTATAATTTCAGGAAGTTCGTTACATGTCTTGTATCTGTACAAAAATGTGTAATTTTGAAAGAAATTATGTTAATAAATGTGTAATTTTGAAAGAAATTATGTTAAATGTGTAATTTTGAAAGAAATTATGTTAATAAATGTGTAATTTTGAAAGAAATTATGTTAATAAATGTGTAATTTTGAAAGAAATTATGTTAATAAATGTATAATTTTGAAAGAAATTATGTTAATAAATGTGTAATTTTGAAAGAAATTATGTTAATAAATGTGTAATTTTGAAAGAAATGATGTTAATAAATGTGCAATTTTGAAAGAAATTATGTTAATAAATGTGTAATTTTGAAAGAAATTATGTTAATAAATGTGTAATTTTGAAAGAAATTTTGTTAATAAATGTGTAATTTTGAAATGAATTATGTTAATAAATGTGTAATTTTGAAAGAAATTATGTTAATAAGTGTGTAATTTTGAAAGAAATTATGTTAATAAATGTGCAATTTTGAAAAATTATGTTAATAAATGTGTAATTTTGAAAGAAATTATGTTAATAAATGTGTAATTTTGAAAGAAATTATGTTAATAAATGTGAAAATATCGAAATTTACGAGTTCGGAAGTGAGTTTTAAAAATAAAAAAGTGTATGGAAGAGTCATCATGAAAAGAGGTTCCAATTTATAGGAAAGAAGCTTTTCCATAACTAAGAGGATATATATATATATATATATAAAAGTTTTACTCAGGTACCCAACCTACATTTGCGTGAAAGAATGTAGACTACTTTATAAATAATATCAACTTTAATGTTTGAAACACTTTGTTCTACTTTTGAGTCACTTTTTAAAAAAATTGTTTGGCTTAAAGATTAAATGAGAATGACATGGAAATGATGAGTTATATTTAGGGACTGATTCAGAAGGGATTAACGCGGATTTGATATACGGGTTTCATTTATTCCTTTGTTATGAATACAGAACTTTTATATATCAATTAATTTATTAATTTTTTCAACATAGTGATAACTGCAATTAAAAAAAGTTTGTTTTGCTACATAAATCCACTTGTATAAATGAAAGAGGCTATAAAATATATTTAAACGTCTTTTAATTATAGCATTTACAATTATTCTGTTTCTTTCAGGTAATTCCCTTTTTGGTGTTGGCTGTAGGAGTTGACAACATTTTCCTTCTCGTACAAACGTTGCAACGAGAGAAAAGATTGAACGACGAAACCGTGGAGCAGCAAGTAGCGAGAGTCGTGGGCAAAGTCGCTCCTTCGATGCTGTTGGCATCGTCCTCAGAAGCGATTTGCTTTTTCTTAGGTCAGTATTGTTTCCATTTCGGAAGTCATAATCACGTGATAGCACGTTCGCGTTTGTTATCTTCATTATAGCGCTCGATCTTTCTTCGCAGGAGCGTTATCTAAAATGCCCGCAGTTCACGCCTTTTCAATATACGCTGGGTTTGCCTTGACCATCGATTTCCTACTGCAGATTACATGCCTGGTAGCGTTCATCGTTTTAGATGCTAAAAGAACAGATGTAAGTACAGATTTTAAATAAATATATTTAAATAACCAAATTCGTTTCATATCAATCACAAAAAGGGGTTTTAAGTACTTTGCAAGGCCAATTCATTATACTTAAAGCATATAAATCTGTGAAGTTAATGTCGCTTAGTCTTGCAATTAAGTTAAGTATATTTTCTAATATAAAGGGTGATCCAGAGAAATGGGACCCAAAAGAAACCCTGTAACTCTTAAAGTATAAGTCCTTTTATAAAATCATACGCATCATTCGAAAGAGGATAGTTACAAGTTTGTACAGGATTGTATAGGTTTTGACAATACAAGACAAGATAAGATACAAAACAAAATAAAAGTGTTAGTTAAAACTAACCCTTCAAGATGACTGCATGGACTGTGGAACAGCTGCGTTTCATAACTGAGCAATATTATGAGTATGGAAGAAGTGTAGTTTCAGCTCAAAGATCTTTCAAGACAAATTTTCAGATGTCAAAATCATCTTCTAAGAAAGTAATCCGTCGGTGTGTCAGAAATTTTTCCCTAACTGGCAGCATTGGAAAAAGAAAACCAACTGGAAGAGTGCGCACAGCAAGGATAGACGAGATCATTAACAGAACTCATGAAATTGTACAGGATAATCCTAACATAAGCATCAGACGTGCTTCTCAGCTGTTAGGAGTTGGATATGGAACAACACACCGTATATTCAAGCAAAATTTAATGCTCTTTCCATATAAAATTCAAACAGTGCAACAACTAAACGATGGAGATTTCGCACGAAGACGACAATTCTGTCAATGGATCCAACAGAAGGTAAATGACACCACCAATTTTCTAGCAACTTTGATTATGTCAGACGAAGCCCATTTTCACTTGAATGGAACTGTAAACAAACAAAATTGTCGTTTCTGGGCAACAGAAAATCCATTGAATATTACCGAAGTCCCGTTGCATAGTCAGCGTGTAACTGTTTGGTGTGGTCTTACTGCATCTCAGATCATAGGGCCGTACTTTTGCGAGGATTCCACCGGAAACACGGTCACTGTAAATGGTGATCGCTACGAAAAAATGTTGACCGATTTCCTTATTCCTAAATTAAGAGATCTTTGTCTAGAAAACCACTGGTTCCAACAAGACGGAGCTACCTGCCATACCACGAGGAACTGCATGGCAGTTTTGCGTCAAACGTTTCCAGGCGAGTTAATCTCAAGATTTGGAGACGTTGAATGGCCCGCAAGGTCTCCGGATTTTTCTCCCTTAGATTATTATCTCTGGGGATATTTAAAGAGTAGGATCTACAGAAATAACCCAACGACCTTGCAAGAATTGAAGGCCGCCATCACAAATGAGATACAGGCCATACCACCGCACACTCTTGCAAAAGTGATGCAGAACTTACAAGCGAGAACACTGGAATGCTTGGCAACTAATGGAGCACATTTGAAAGGAGTCATTTTTAAAAAATAAATATTTCATAATAAACTTGTAACTCTACTCTTTCGAATGATATATAGTTTTTATGAAAGGAATTAAATATTAAGAATATTTGGCTTTTTTTTATGGGTCCCATTTATCTGGATCACCCAGTATTTTGTTTATAAAAAGTGACTTCACCTTTGCTCGAGACATTCAAGTCAAGTCGGATCTTGGGTCTGAATAGGATTTTTTTTTTTTTACCAGTAGAAACGAGGCAACTTGAGTTTTGGAGATCGACTTCAAGTCAGTTGAACAAGTAGAAAACGGCTTTAATTAACCTCTTAAGGACCGAAGTTTTTGTAGGGTTATGAGTGCGTGTAGTGTATGGGAAACGGTACATATTCGACCCAGTGGTCCAAAAGAGGTTAAAGGGTTAAAGCCATTAAAGATAAAAGTCGCAAAATAGCATAAAATTTTAAGAGAAAGACTTTCTTAAAATAAAACAACAATTTTTGTTGGAGTTGGTGACGACATTTTAAGACGAAGTTTTCAACATGTTGATAAAGGGATGGAAAGACTTTTTTATTTTAAACTTTATTTATTATATTTCTCTTTATTTTAAGATTTAAAATTAGAAAATCCTTTGCAGGCGAATCGATATGATATTTTCTGTTGCATCAAAGGAGAAAAAAAAAAATCTGACGAAAATCAAGATGTCTGTCTATCATTCTTTGAGAATTTCTATGCTCCCTTTTTAATGAAGGTAACTAACTACCTTAACAAAATTAACTAGTAATTTTTAAATTACACACACACCACACACACACGTGTGTGTGTGTGTGTGTGTGTGTGTGTGCATTTCCGCATAAACGAAGTACCGACATTTTTAAATCCATATATCTAAAAATTAATTAATCAAAACCTAATTTAACTTGACCCAACCTTAGCGCCATCGAACCGGGAAGGGTGTGATAAGTGTAATGGAAATTTTTCTCAGTATAGTGACCACCTGCGTATTGTAGAAAGTGACCAATTTTACCAAGATAAAGATAAAATTTGTTCAGAATTTAATATTTTAAAGTGACTTTGCAATTTTAGTGAAACAATTATGGTCTTACAACTTAATCCTATCATGGATTTTACCTATAATTTCTGGGAAATTTTACACAGTTGAATAAATACAAAGTTAAAACAAGTGAATTTTAGTACAAAAATGAATTTTTCTTTTAAATTAGTGAAATAATTCTTTTTAGAAGTCTAGCACGTGACTTTAAAAAGCTGGACCATTTTTGTTTGGTCCCGATATTGGTCACTTTAAGCAGGTATATATATGGGATGACTTTCACAATTAAATACGTGAAATGAATGAATGATGCAAACCACAAGGAAAAAGAAAAAGATTCCAAGGCCTTTCGTGTATTCAGAGCTACACCTCGTCATTCCCTGACGAGGTGTAGCTCTGAATACACGAAAATACTTGAAATCGTTTTTCTTTTTCCTTGTGGGTTTGCATCATATATATATATATATATATATATATGTATATATATATATACTGAGCCGCGGTTCGGAGACATCTGAAAACAACAAACACACACACACACACACACACACACACATATATATATACTAATAAATTTTAATTTTGCCTCTCAAGGATCCGGTGCGAATGGTGGTTGTTGTCGTGTTCGTTGGAGCCTTCTGCACGAGTTGCATCTTCGTTCCCAAGATGGACGTTGGCCTCGAGCAAGACATTGGAATGCCGGACGACTCCTATGTTCTCAAGTACTTCGATGTGAGGAAAAAGTCCTTTTTTATAAATGTTTCGACAAAAATAGCATAAAGTAGTAATAAAGCTTTTTATTAGCAAATAAATGGAAAAATCGAAAACTAAAGTTACCTTTGGGTGAAGTGAACGTGACGTCACTTTTCTTTTACAGTGCAGAAGGCAGAAAAGTAAAGCGGAAAGTGATTACTGCAATCATTTCACAATAATGTACATTATTACGACATGAGTGCTCGTTGCACCCTACTAGTTTATTAAAGAACCCGGAATGGAATTTAAATGTGAATTCCTCTGGAGATGCAATTAAATATTAGTATCTATGTCATAATCATAGAAAATAGGTCATTTTCGCGAATGCCATCGTTTATTTTTTGCTCAGAATTTAAACTCACGTTGATGTACTACATCCTGTGTAGCATCCCGACTCATTCTGAATAATTATTTCAGCACGCGTCGTGCTGCACGGAGGATTAAATGGATACCTTCGGTTTTGCCATAGTTTTTGATTTGATAATAAAAGTCAATAAATAATAACAAATTTATTTAATATTTAGAATCGTGTTGCTTTCCCCTTTGCACTACCTGAAACTGACGCACGTTCTGGTATTCCATTGACTGAGCTTTGCCATTTGTTCTTGAGGACAATCATCGTGCTGTCTATTTACTTTTGTCAACCGTATAATAGCAATTGTCATTCAGAGAAATAACATTATATGAAGAATTGTTAAAAAGAAGACAAAATGTTAATTTTAAAAATAAGGTACCGTGGTCGATTCCCGCCGCTTCCTCACGTCGAGATCGGCCGGCTACCTAGACTTCTTGTGTACTTTCGAGAGCTCAGATCCTCTGCAGCCGACTGTAGCGAGGTTTAGAAGCAATGTTATTGCTGGACTATTGACGTCGTTAATTTTCAGGTTTGACTCTAATGACGAGTTGCAAAAATCTTGAAGATTTTGAAGACTGTTTACAAAACAGTCACAACCACAGTTGAGGTTAATAATGAGAGTCATGTTACTTTATTGTAAACAGTAAAGTTCCCTTTAACATGAAAACTTTAAAATATTTCGTTCCATATTATATGTCAAAATAAGTTAAGGAAATTTTCCTCTCATAATTAGGATGCAAACTGGGAACCGCATAGACAGTAACTGTAAACTTACTGGCTCGATTCTTTGTGAACCTCTATACCAAATAGGGAGCCTATACACTCCGTTTTAAGAACCTTTATTGATTGGAACGTTAAAATTTTTAAAAAAGTAGCTACTTTGATTTGAATACTTTAGGAATTTTCCTGTTTTTTAGTAATATGAACCAATATAATATAATATAACCAATATAATATGAACCAATACAGACTATTAATTTAAAAAAGTAAAATTTCATTCGTATTAAATGATACAGTAAGAAACAAACAGTACACGGAAACATGATGATGACATCTAGGGCTAGGCTACGATTTTCATATATTGGTCTGTACGGCTACGTTTGTATCAAGTGCATGGAAATGAATAGAAAAGTCGCAGAAACTGAGCTGGAAAATGATGAAAAAGAAAGGAAATGAACCAAATTTTGGTTGATGAAGGAAATTCTACTAATACATTCGCATGTGAACTGAAAGTAAGCAACTCAAACACCACTGTCGAAATTCTTAATTTAGAAGTAAATGAACTGAACCTAGTCATTATGTACAGACCACCAAACATCATAAAAAGTAAATTCCAATTCATTACAAATGAAATAGAACCCCAGCGCCAAATATTTTAATTTGTGGGAATTTTAACTTCCCACAACTTTAACGTCCACACTGAAGAAAAATGACAAAGTTATTTATATATGTTGAGAAATTCCATCTCCTATTAGAAATCGTCTCCTATTAGATATTATGGAACATTATGCACTTAACATGTAAATCTGTAAAGTGATTAGAAAAGAGAACGTTTTGGAATTAAGTTTGACAAACAACAACAACATGATAATAAATAAAAGGCAACGCACACAAAGTTCTTTAACCATAACCTAATCGATATACAAATAAAGTTAGCATCCAGAAGACCATAAACGCACCCTAGTGTCAAAATGAATATCTTAAGGTTTAAATATAAACTCCAAGAAAGTAGACTGGAAAAGCGTACATGAAAATGTAAAGAAAGTAAATTGGAAGTTACCACTTCATAAGAAGATTCCAGAAGAAATACTATCTATAACAGAAAACGAAATTAAACCCACATTGCTATAGCATGTTCCGAAGAGACAAAGAAGAAAATGTAGCAAGCTTCAGAGAAAGATCAAAACACTATATAGACAACGGAAACAAATTGTGAAAAATCTCTTCGAATACAGAAATGAAACAAGGAGACTCAAACTAGAGAGAAAACTATACGAAATAAAAATGGAACTAAAGCATTGATCCACAAGACAAGCGAAGAGGTAAACAGGCAGGGACGTGTCCTCTGGGTAGGCAAGGTAGGCAGTGCTTACCCTAAATAAAACTAAAAATATTAAATATAAAAAGTAAATGATTTTCACTTCATTATTTAAATGTTAATTTAATGTATGAAATTCAATGTATAATTTGTAAATGGATAATATTGTGTTAGAAGCACAATTTCCCCGTGCCTTTCAACCTCTATATATATTAACGCTTGACAATGAAATTTTCCCACGTGCCGTGAGTGGAGCTCCAAGCTGTGACAAATACTGCGCTATAATAAGCAGATTTAGTTTTGCTTTTCACTGTGTTTTTGCCGTTCGGGCACATGGTCGGTCCGTCGGGTGTGTGGCTGTGCGCGCGTCTGTGTTGTCGTTGCCTCTGGTGATTGAACTAAATTTTAGACTTTTATTTCAAAATTTAACCCTTTTCAATATGGACAGTGAGTATCTTAAGATTTTTCTAAACTGTCTTATGAAGAAAAGTTGAATGTGATTAAAAATGGTAGGCCGACACCGGAACTGAAACAGTTGCTACAGCGTAAAGGAACAAAAATAATCAGAACGTTTCAAACGACGTGGTACAGCAAAGAGTGGTTGTGTGGTTGTGTTACAACAGGTAGACTCTTTGTTTTCCATGCTTGTTATTTTCCGTACTAGTGAAAGTGTGTGGATAAGAACAGGATATTGTGATTTAAATAATTTGACTAATGCTTTAAGTAAGCACGAGAGGTCTGCTGCGCATTATGAAAGTCAAATATCGTTGAAAACATTTGGATCTACACGAATCGACTTGAGCATAGATAAGCAAAAAAAACTTAGCATTGAAATTCACAATATAAAAGGTAAAGGAAAACAGAGACATACTGAAAACATTATTTTACGCAACTTGCTTTTTGATTAAACAAGAACTTGCTTTCCGCGGTGATAATGAAGATAAATCCTCTTTAAATCGTGGAAAACTATATTGAGTTACTGAACTACACTGCAAAAATTTGATCAAAAATTAGCACAACATTTACAGACTTCATCCGTGTTTTCTGGCGTTTCTAACAAGATACAAAATGACTTGATTGAAGCAGTAGGCATAGCTGTAGAAAATAATATTAAAGAAGATATCGCAAGATCCCCATTCATTGCTATAGAAGTGGATGAATCGACTGATATTTCAAATACAGCTCAATGTTCCACAGTTTTAAGATATGTATTGGATTCTGAAATTAAAGAGGCTTTCATAGGATTTGACGAACTTAAAGACAGAAGAGCTACTGGTGTAACAGAATGCATATTTAAAAATTTAGATAAATACAACTGTGCTGAGAAGCTTGTAGCACAGACATATGATGGAGCATCGATAATGGCATCGCATTTAAATGGCGTTCAAGCTAAAGTAAGAGAAAAGGCATCATCAGCGTTATTTACCCATTGCTACGCTCACAAGTTGAATCTTGTTCTATCTCAGTCAGCGAAATTTATACCTGAATGTACAATCTTTTTCAAGACCATTGATGGTCTTGCTGCATTTTTCAATCACTCTACAAAACGAACGCAATTTCTTGATGAAATAGTACATAAACGCATTCCAAAGGCTGCACCAACGAGATGGAGTTCTAACTCAAAGCTAGTGCAAACTATTTTACACTATCATAGTGACCTTTGTAAACTTTTCAACAACATTGACAGCAATCCTTTATTGTGGGACTCAGATACTTTAGTGAGGAGTAATGGATTTTATAATTGGCTAACGAAAGATTCAACATACTTTCTTCTCATGGTATATGATAAGATTTTTATTAGAACTGACACACTCTTCAATATCTTACAAACTAAAATTATAGATATTCCATATTGCATTGAAAGAATCAATGAAACAATGAATTCCCTCGAGGGTCTGCGCAAAAATTTTGATGATATCTATGAGAAGTTTGAAGAATGATATTGAATGATATACTGCAGCATATGGAAGCAAGATACAGTGACTTCAAAAATTTACAATTTATTTCATTAGTTGATAGTAAAAAGTTTCTAAACTAGCTACAGAAATTGATAAGGATGCACTAGAAAGTTTAGAGAAGAATTATGGTAACTTCTTCAATGTCATAAGATTGAAAACTGATCTAGCTGGAATTTATAGTGCACAAGTGTTCAGGGATAAATCAATTAAAGATTTGCTTGCTTTCATATTTCAAAATGGACTTGAACTAACGTTTCCTGAAGCGGTGAAGCTGTTGCAATTGATTTTAACAATTCCAGCTACAACAGTTTCTGTTGAGAGGTCATTTTCAGCTTTGAAAAGAATTAAAAGCTACACCAGGAATAGAATGAAACAGGAAAGGCTTTCATCACTTGCCCTAATTTCAATTGAAAAGGAAAGATTTACTAAAATGGAGAAAAATCCCACTTACAATTTCTTTGAAAAAATTACAGATATTTTTGTTACTAACAAAGAGAGAGTAGAATGGAATTCATCTACAAATAAAGCGGTAAGTAAATATTTGTTGTTGACCAAAAATTAGCACAAATGGTGCGGAAGGGGTTAATTATGCTTAAAATTCGTTGGTGGCTGGGGCTCCGCCCCAGAACCCGCTGGGGGAGCTCGCGCCCACCCCAGACCCCCTAGCTTGGAACCGCTCGCTTCGCTCGCGCATTGAGTCTGCCTACCCTGAGTATTTACTCACGGCACGTGCCTGTAAACAGGGTAGCAGTAAGCATAAAAATAACCCAAAATACTTCTACACGTTTGCGAAAAGAAAAATGTAATGTAAAGAGAGTATTGGCCCGTTAATATATATATATGTATATATATATATATGAGACCTAATACAACTTAAAAAGTAGTTTCCCTGAATGTTTTCTGAATATTAAGTATTCCTTGTAGTATGAATTTTCAAAAATGGGCTGATGTGACTTGGTAAATTAGTTTGGCTATGTTTTAGTTATTTGAAACACAATGGAATGTCGTCACGCTATTGTTTACTGGATCAGTCTTGAAGATGTGCTGAATCTAGCTGCAGCCATCTGTAGCAAATCTGACCTCTCGAACGCACACTTAACATTTGAATTCAGGTCACTGTTGGACTTCAGGCCCACCACTCTGTATGTGGAAATAGGACTGTTGGACTTTTTATTTCATTTTATAATGCTTTAAAAACAACAACTGCTTACTACTCAGTTGTAAAAAGAACTATTTTAAGTGTCCAGCGAAAAAAAATTGTTGTTTTCACTGTAATGATTCGCAGTACTTAATTTACTTCTTTTTAACAGCAATTTTAACCCTTCGCCAAAAAATTGTTGGCGTTCACAGCATCCTTCAAAAGTATGATATATTACTTTTAAGGTAATCACCCTTCTTCTGCGATTATATGTATCACCGGTCTAATTTAATGTTTATTTTCTTCACAGTATTTAGGCAATTACTTATCAGTTGGATCTCCAATTTATTTCGTAATAAAGGATGGCTTCAATTTCCCCAACATTACGGAGCAGAATTTGATCTGTCAGTCCAAAGGCTGCAACGATGATTCTATTCTGGCAAAACTTTTCATGGCGTCAAAATATCCCAACATGTAAGTGAAATGCCATCGCTGGAATTCGTTTACTGAAAAATAGAAAAGAAATATATAAAAATTAATATATTGTGATTTAGTATGAGGTGTCAAACAGTTTTAGCTTCTGAATAATTGCATTAAACAAGAGAAGAATGGTTTTTAAAGCAGTCTTATCTGAACATGCCGTTATAGGAAGCATGGAACTTTTCAGGTAAAGCCATTGCAAGTAATTTATTTCACTTTCCCAATATAATAAGTGAAACGGCTCCTATATTTATTTCGCCTAAAAAGCTACCAAGCTTCCTAACGGTATATATACAAATAAGAACACCTTAACTGTTATGTATTATTTTTCTGAGTAAAGTTTTTAACTATTCACTATTCACGTTTAGTAAATATAACAATAATTTATTTGCTAGCATCACGAATTTTTATAGTTATTTAATAATTGAATAATAATTAATAATAATTTTCCAAAGGACTTACATTGCCGCTGGTGCTAATTCCTGGATAGATGGCTACTTCCTCTGGATTAGTGACACCGGGGGATCAAATGAACAATCAGCTTGTTGTCGGCTCGACGATGAGGGAAACTTCATTGATTCATCATGTAGGATTGATTTGGCGTGCATAAATCTCTCTCTCTCTCTCTCTCTCTCTCTCTCTCTCTCTCTCTCTCTCTCTCTCTCAAATATTATAAAACTCACTCGCTCTTATATAGAGATCGTAGTATGTACTGTAGATATTGTCATAATTTCCTACTTCCTCCTGTATATTTAATTATAATTATAATAATAATAATAATAATAATATAATAATAATTATTATTATTATTATTATTATTATTATTATTATTATTAGAAACTTATATTAGCTTTTACTTTACTAAAGTTCTAGTAACCTTTTTAAAATTTTCAAATATATTTCAGCTAAAGAAATCTTATCTAAAACACTAGTTACAACTTACACCACAAACACATCGCAACTCAGAGCATTTCAACAGAAATACAAACCAAACAAAACTCACAAACATTTGTTAAAAAAAAAAAGATCATTAAAATATACGAATAACACCGTTTCAATATTACATAAAACAAATGTTTTTTACAGTTTGTGACTGACAGAATCATTACTGATTAAAGAAAGTAAGCCACAAATAAATATAAAATATAACGAAAAGGGATGTTTCTTCAAT
Source organism: Bathynomus jamesi (assembly GCA_023014485.1). NCBI lineage: Eukaryota > Metazoa > Arthropoda > Malacostraca > Isopoda > Cirolanidae > Bathynomus > Bathynomus jamesi. Next base: position 200,565 of record JAJOZX010001963.1, on the reverse strand, counting down.
ATTTTTAATTGATAAAATTCATATAAGTGTGGATTCACATAATGAGGAAAGAACATTCACCTTTCGGGAAAAGAATCTTTTTAATCTATGAAATATGTTATAATGAATTTTACATATATAATAGTTTCATTATTTTGTACCCTTTTTTTTAAAAAAAAATTAGAATCAGTTTTCTGAAGACGGTTGAAGTCTATGGGCGAAAAATCAAAATATATATAATCTAGAACGTTAGGTTTTCCCCCCCAAGAGTTGTTGCCAGAATTGTTGGCAAGTGAGAAATGCTTTCATGAATTTGGGGAAGTTTTCTCAAAAATACGTTAAATTACGTTAATGACAACGTTTCCTACTGTGGTATTTAGAAAAACATGGTGGTACGTCGACCTGGGAAGGTTGGGAACGCCTGTATTAGACTTATATTTACCTTCTGAAAAATTTCGAGTACAGTAGGTTGTGAGAAAATGAATTTAACCTCTACCGCCTGAAGGTCTTTTCCGAGACTGAATACAATTATCTGGTGTTAGCCAGGACAAAGTCAATAAAGTAACACTAGGCGCTAGAGGGTTAAGTTAGGAAAAGTTTCATCTCCACACAAATTACATTTCTTGTGATATAATGAAAATTTTATTTCTCAGTACCAGATGACGAATCGGCTGTGGAAACCTGCCTGAACCCAAGAAAAGACTTTTATGAAGATATTGAGCGACCCCTTCCTGAAAAATTTATGGAATACCTTCCTGAGTTCTTAATAGACAATCCACATGGGACTAAATGTCCTCAGGCTGGCCACCCCAGTTATGGTACTGGTGTAGTTGTAAAAGAAGAGGGATGCGGAAATGAAACTTCGTGCGTTGGAGCCAGTAATTTCATGACTTACCATACAATTCTTAAAGTCTCCAGAGAATTCACCGATGCCCTTGATAAAGCCTATGAACTCACTGATTATATGAATGCGTACTTGAGAAACTATTCCATGACCCCAGATGTCGAAATTTTTCCATACAGGTTTGTGTTTCCTTCACTGATCAAAGTTACGAAATGTATTAAAATATTCTGATTGTTATTTAGATCATACTGTATGCTCAGAGCTTTAGCTAAAACTAATTATATTAGTAAACGTATACTGAACAAATGTAACATGACCTAAACGGAATATATATATATATATATATATATTTTTTTTTTTTTTTTTTACGCACAACATCAGACCTGCTATCATGACCCTGAATTCTTACATTCCAAACGTCTCAAAAGATTCTTTTACTGAAAACTAAAACATAACTAAAAAACATAACTTCCTCTTTGCAGTGTCATTAACACCAAACAACATATTACAATGGAGTTATAACTGTCCAATTTAATTAAATAACTGAAGATAAAAACCTAGAAAATTGCATTCATAATGAAAAATACGAAGTCGGAACAAGTTTTCTCTTCATTATGACAAGTGAATACAATGAACCTGTTTGTACACAGTTTGTGGAAGACATTCTGTCCAGACTCTTATTACCTTAACTTAACCCACATTATCATAACTGCAATTAATCCATGCTTATCTAACCTAACCTAACCCGCAAGACACTTGATGGTATAATATCTTGACGAAATGTCGTATAGTCGAGTAATTTTATCATAGCGAGCAGTGGTTCCCAAACTTTTCAGTTCAAGAGACCCCAATGCCATTTTTCTTCTTTGGTGGCACCCCTGAAGATTTTCTATCTTCTTTCGCGGTACCCCTGAGGTTTAGCGTTTCCCACTGTTCAACACCCAGTTCCCTCACTGAGCACCACGTAACTTGAAACTGAGCCTATATAGTTTTCTTATGGACGTAATAAATTGTGAATATGTTTGTTTGATCTGAAATTTGCACATGTTGTGTAAGTTTTGAATTTTGAACGTTATTTTTGTGGTTTTAGTGAAGTTTCGCGGCACCCCAGTTGGGAAACATTGATATAGAAGAATATTTGTGAATAAAGCTATCAGCATTAGGAGAACAGATGCGTAATGGAGTGTATTGTGGTACCACACATCCAGGAATTTCATCGAGATTGAGATCATTCATACTGATATACCCACATCAACACAATTTTCATGTAATACTCATATACAGTATTGTTAGTATAAGCTAATGATATTGCGAAAGGTAAATTAAGTTTTCTATTGTAGTTATTTTAGTTTACACATTAGAAAAATACTTGACAACATCCAAATGGTTTTTATGTGTTTATTTGTCTTATCATTTAGTTGGTCAGTGAAATTAGTATGGGCCCAAGACTGTTTAATATGAAAATTCTTCTAGTAAATAATCAAACATTGGAATAATAATAATTTATATACCTTTAGTGATTGATTCTATCTTATTATGAAACTTTATAAACAAAGCTTTATTATGAAAAATAATATTTCACAGTGTTTTCTACGTATTTTACGAACAATATCTGACGATGTGGAACACAACGATCAAGAGTCTTGGCATCTCTTTCCTCTCACTGTTTGTCGTCATGATTCTTCTCACTGGCTTCGATTTTAGATCTACTTGTATTAATATTATCGTCATAATCATGGTTACCGTGGATCTTATGGGGATCATGGTCCCGTGGAGTATTCAGCTCAACGCCATCTCTCTCGTTAATCTAGTAATGGTAAGAACTATTATTTGAGGTTACTATTAAACCAATATACAAAACAAAACAGCCTGAGCACTAGGCAGATTGTGAATATAAGGTGTCAAAGCTAAGTAACGTTTTTAATAGCAGAATTTTGTAATAAAACTTTGAATTCTTCAACATTTCAGGATATGTATAATTTGAAATTAGTGGAACCATATATTTCTTTAAACGAAAGCATAACCCAAAAGCTGTTGTTTCAAAGAATTATATTTAACTAACAACGCTATCAAACATAGCTATACATAATAATTAATCAAACAATATGAAATAATTTTATAATTTATAAAATTATATTCAACTAATGTCCGTTTCAGGCCGCTGGAATTTCTGTGGAATTCTGCAGTCACATTTCGCACGCCTTCGCTATGACTTCTTCTGGATCCAAAGTTGAAAGAGTTGTAAAGTCACTCTCTTACACAGGATCTTCCGTAAGCAAACCTAAATACCTTAAAACTATAAAAATCAGTTTTTTCATAAAACTGACAGTTTGGAAAAAAATTATAAAGTTAAAAATATTAAATTCTCCAGACTTTTGTAGTTAAGCTACTTTTATACTCGTGTATATACGACGGTAAGTTAAAAAGTATCCGCAATTTGTCTGTCTTTTTTTCCAGAATTGTCTACACTGCTGACCGTTGGCGGCGCTGCAGTCACTGAGCGTACAGATCGCTGCTTCGTGGGATTGAAACCTTGACACTCAGTTGTTCAGTTGTAATTGCGCTGTAAACATGGCCGCACCACTTTCGACTTGCACCAAAGAAGAGCAGCGTGCTGTCGTTCGTTTTGTGGGCTGAGGGCGTAAAAGAGGCTGAAATTCACAGATTATCTGTACAGTATAGTAATCAAGTTTTGCTACAGCGGAACGTGTACGAATGGATCGAAATGTTAAAAAATGGCCGAACAAGTGTCGCCGACGCAGAACGTTCAGGGCGGCCGTTCACATCGACCACTAAGTCGACAATTGTTCGGCCATTTTTTAACATTTCGATCCATTCTTACACGATCCGTTGTTGCAAAACTTGATCACTATACTGTACAGATAATCTTCTGTGAATTTCAGGCCCTTTTACACCCTCAGCCCACAATAAACGAACGACAGCACGCTGCTCTTCTATGGTGCAAGTCGAAAGTGGTGCGGCCATGTTTACAGCGCGATTACAACTGAACAACAGAGTATCACTGTCTCAATCCCACAAAGCAGCGATCTGTACGCTCAGTGACTGCAGCGCCGCCAACGGTCAGCAGTGTAGACAATTCTGGAAAAAAAGACAGACAATTGCGGATACTTTTTTACTGATATATATATATATATATATATATATATATATATATATATACAGGGTGAACCATAAGTCGTTTTACCGGTTAGTTTCGTTAGAATACGAAGGTAAAGAGACTTATGGTCCACCCTTATATATATATATATATATATATACACACATATATACACATTTTAACTGCAAACAACACACAGTATAATTAATGTAAAGAACGACGCTTGTGTAGAAGAGCGTTCCGCACAAGATGAGGAGGGAAAACGAGCAAATGAAAAATGAGGTACCTCCCAGGAATGGAACGCGGATCATCCAATTGCCGGTCGGATATGCTAACCACTGCACCAAGGACCCCGATCAGTCAGTACTCGTAATTCTCCTACGTACGAGCGGAATCAAATGCCCTGAGGGGGCACCTTCTCATGCCGTACATATATACACTTTAACTGCTTCTTCTACACAAGCGTCGTTCTTTACATTAATTATATTGTGTGTTGTTTGCAGTTAAAATATATATATGCACGGCATGAGAAGGTGCCCCCTCAGGGTATTTAATTCCGCTCGTATGTAGGAGAATTACGAGTATTGACTGATCGGGGTCCTTGGTGCAGTGGTTAGCATATCCGACCGCAATTGGATGATCCCGGGTTCCATTCCTGGGAGGTACCTCATTTTTCACTTGCTTGTTCTCCCTCCTCATCTTGTGCGGAACGCTCTTCTACACAAGTGTCGTTCTTTATATTATATATATATATATATATATATATATATATATATATATATATATATATATATACTGTGTGTATATACACAGTATATATTTTATTGGTAATTAATTTCGTTCATCCCGAGCCTGTTCCCGTGACTGTTTTAAAGAAATTTCCATTCTGCCCATACACCCATTCAAGGCTTCTCATAACCATCACTACGCCAAATAACAATAATCTAAATTATTATAACCCAACGAGCACACAGGGGCGTAACTGGAGTAAAGAAAGTTGGGGGAGGGAACAACTTTTATAATTACTCCCATAAATAATGAGTGCTTCTAACAATAGGATTGTGTTCGTCCCCCCAACTTTTCTACTCCAGTTACGCCCCTGCGAGCAGACAAATGAATAAACTCATAAATTAGTTTCCTCACAGTTCATGTTGGTGTTTCACCTCAGATAGCTGTTTAGCTATCAAAACAGTGTGCATGCGGTTAGAAAACTCTTTATGCTGCATTCACCGCGCGCGCGCGCGCGCACACACACACACACACACACACACACACACACACACACACACTATATCTCTATATATATATATATATACACACACAGGGTGTCCGGGCTTAAATGGCATTAAAATACATTGATAATGTTTTATTTTATTACTATTTAAGCCCGGACACCCTATATATATATATATATATATATATATATATATATATATATATATATATATATATATATATGATGAATAAAACCACGAAGGAAAGGAAACACAGAATGGTGCTCAAGCGCTTTCGTCTAATGACATCCTCAGGAACACTGAAGTACATAGAGAGTTACAGCCTATATATAGGTTACAAAAAAATATATATATATAAAGGGTGATCCAGAAAAATGGGACCCAAAAGAAACCCCTGTAACTCTTAAAGTATAAGTCCTTTTATAAAATCATACGCATCATTCGAAAGAGGATAGTTACAAGTTTGTACAGGATTGTATAGGTTTTGACAATACAAGACAAGATAAGATACAAAACAAAATAAAAGTGTTAGTTAAAACTAACCCTTCAAGATGACTGCATGGACTGTGGAACAGCTGCGTTTCATAACTGAGCAATATTATGAGCATGGAAGAAGTGTAGTTTCAGCTCAAAGATCTTTCAAGACAAATTTTCAGATGTCAAAATCACCTTCTAAGAAAGTAATCTGTCGGTGTGTCAGAAAGTTTTCCCTAACTGGCAGCATTGGAAAAAGAAAACCAACTGGAAAAGTGCGCACAGCAAGGATGGACGAGATTATTAACAGAACTCATGAAATTGTACAGGATAATCCTAACATAAGCATCAGACGTGCTTCTCAGCTGTTAGGAGTTGGATATGGAACAACACACCGTATATTCAAGCAAAATTTAATGCTCTTTCCATATAAAATTCAAACAGTGAAACAACTAAACGATGGAGATTTCGCACGAAGACGACAATTCTGTCAATGGATCCAACAGAAGGTAAATGACACCACCAATTTTCTAGCAACTTTGATTATGTCAGACGAAGCCCATTTTCACTTGAATGGAACTGTAAACAAACAAAATTGTCGTTTCTGGGCAACAGAAAATCCATTGAATATTACCGAAGTCCCGTTGCATAGTCAGCGTGTAACTGTTTGGTGTGGTCTTACTGCATCTCAGATCATAGGGCCGTACTTTTGCGAGGATTCCACCGGAAACACGGTCACTGTAAATGGTGATCGCTACGAAAAAATGTTGACCGATTTCCTTATTCCTAAATTAAGAGATCTTTGTCTAGAAAACCACTGGTTCCAACAAGACGGAGCTACCTGCCATACCACGAGGAACTGCATGGCAGTTTTGCGTCAAACGTTTCCAGGCGAGTTAATCTCAAGATTTGGAGACGTTGAAATGGCCCGCAAGGTCTCCGGATTTTTCTCCCTTAGATTATTATCTCTGGGATATTTAAAGATTAGGGTCTACAGAAATAACCCAACGACCTTGCAAGAATTGAAGGCCGCCATCACAAATGAGATACAGGCCATACCACCGCACACTCTTGCAAAAGTGATGCAGAACTTACAAGCGAGAACACTGGAATGCTTGGCAACTAATGGAGCACATTTGAAAGGAGTCATTTTAAAAAAATAAATATTTCATAATAAACTTGTAACTCTACTCTTTCGAATGATATATAGTTTTTATGAAAGGAATTAAATATTAAGACTATTTGGCTTTTTTTTATGGGTCCCATTTATCTGGATCACCCAGTATATATATATATATACATACATACATATACAATAAACGGAGAAATGAAATTTAAAAAAAAAAAAAAATTAGTAAAAATTAAAAGATTGTGGGAGGGGCATACAACTTTGTAAGGAAACACTATCGATTTTTAGCACAAGATCAAACTACCGATTTTTAGCACAAGATTAAATTAATTGTTTCCAACCAATGTTATGAAAAAAAAAAAAAAAAAATTATACTGGAAATCTGCCCGGGTTTTATCACTCTACCCATCTTGTATGTAAAAATAAATTGAAAAATAAAAGTTATTAGAGTGGCATACAAGTTTACCAAAGATTTAGCGTTCTACCCTTCTTATCTAAATCTTTTCTGAAGGAATTCAAAACAACAGGATCGAGTTGAAAAAGACCTTTGCTTATGTCGAAGTTATTTGAAAGTTGGATAATGGCAGACAAGAATATTTATATTAACAATGTTGCCAGAGTGAAATAAAACTGAAGCATTAGTCCAATCAATACAGTGGGATAACTCTGACAAATGAACAAAAAGGGCACTGGACGACTGTCCTGTTCTAACGGAATATTGATGCTGTTTTATACGTGTGTGCAAATCCTTTCCCGTCTGACCTCTGTAAAAGGAATCACATTGTTTACAACCAATTTTATAGATAATGCCTGAATTATTGGTAGGGCTATTTTTTACTACGATATTTTTCACAATATTGTTATATGAAAATACTACATTAATATCCAAAAGTTTAAGTACATTAGCAATGCCTAAAAAGCCCGGGAAAAATGGAAGTACTAAAATATTTTTTGACAAAGTACGAGTGTTATTATTGCCCCGATAGAAAGTTCGTTTTGCCTTGGGAGAGAAAGTCAAGCATATCATCAATCGGCACTTTTGTAAACAATGAACAAACGTCAAAACTGATCAATCTATCGTTAGTTTACATAAGTATGACCTGCCACTACCTTCACACATTGTTTTGGAACTTATTAAGCTTTGCATCAAAGACTGTAAATTCACTTTCAATAACGAGTATTATCAACAAGTTTTTGGGATGGCCATGGGCAACCCCTTGTCGCCCCTCCTCTCCAATATTTATATGGAGTTTTTCGAAATTACTTACATTCCGAGAATCCTGGGGGTTGGCATCCCTTGGCTGCGGTACGTCGACGATATTTTGTGTATCTGGCCCATGAATCGTGACCTGGATAACTTCCTCCTTCAGTTAAATGATCAAGTCCCCTCCATTAAGTTTACTTTAGAAGTGGAACAAGACAATTCAATTCCGTTTTTGGATGTGCGTGTACATAGGGAAAGCCCAGGTTTTAAGTTCAGTATCTATTGGAAAAAACAAACAATTTGTCCTACGTACACTTTTACTCGGGACATGACACCCCCACTAAGAAGGCCATTTTTTCTTCAATGTTTCTCCGCGCCCTTAGGATCGCCAGTCCGGAATACATCGATGCCGAATTAGAAAAAATCAACGGTATTGGAAGTGATCTGTGTTATCTATCTGCGTTTATGGAATCTTGTCTCAACAAGGCAAAACGAACTTTCTATCGGGGCAATAATAACACTCGTACTTTGTCAAAAAATATTTTAGTACTTCCATTTTTCCCTGACTTTTTAGGCATTGCTAATGTACTTAAACTTTTGGATATTAATGTAGTATTTTCATATAACAATATTGTGAAAAATATCGTAGTAAAAAATAGCCCTGCCAATAATTCAGGCATTATCTATAAAATTGGTTGTAAACAATGTGATTCCTTTTACAGAGGTCAGACGGGAAAGGATTTGCACACACGTATAAAACAGCATCAATATTCCGTTAGAACAGGACAGTCGTCCAGTGCCCTTTTTGTTCATTTGTCAGAGTTATCCCACTGTATTGATTGGACTAATGCTTCAGTTTTATTTCACTCTGGCAACATTGTTAATATAAATATTCTTGAGTCTGCCATTATCCAACTTTCAAATAACTTCAACATAAGCAAAGGTCTTTTTCAACTCGATCCTGTTGTTTTGAATTCCTTCAGAAAAGATTTAGATAAGAAGGGTAGAACGCTAAATCTTTGGTAAACTTGTATGCCACTCTAATAACTTTTATTTTTCAATTTATTTTTATATACAAGATGGGTAGAGTGATAAAACCCGGGCAGATTTCCAGTATAATTTTTTTTTTTTTTTTTTCATAACATTGGTTGGAAACAATTAATTTAATCTTGTGCTAAAAATCGGTAGTTTGATCTTGTGCTAAAAATCGATAGTGTTTCCTTACAAAGTTGTATGCCCCTCCCACAATCTTTTAATTTTTAATAATTTTTATTTTTTTTAATTTCATTTCTCCGTTTATTGTATATGTATGTATATATATATATATATATATATATATATATATATATAATTTTTTTTTTGTAACCTATATATAGGCTGTAACTCTCTATGTACTTCAGTGTTCCTGAGGATGTCATTAGACGAAAGCGCTTGAGCACCATTCTGTTTCCTTTCCTTCGTGGTTTTATTCATCATAAATATTTTTCACGTGTTACTTTTGTGAAATAATTTTCATATATATATATATAGTATATATATATATATATATATATATATATATATATATATATATATATATATATATATATACAAACACACATATTGGTGACTACCGTAACTTGTCTATGTATTAGTAAATTAAAAGTCTTGTCCGTTAGGTGCTCTCCGGGATTACGCTGACGAAGTTTGGAGGAATTGTGGTTCTGGCTTTCGCCAACTCCCAGGTATTCACCATCTACTACTTCAGAATGTACCTTTTGATCGTGCTTCTAGGAGCAGCCCATGGATTGATTTTCCTTCCTGTTCTCCTTTCACTCATTGGTAAGCTTTTTTTCTTTTTAATTTGCATGATGGTCCAATTGATTATAATAACTGCTTCATTATTAATTTTGGTACTTGTTAATTTACAGGTCCCCCGTCGAATCCTTACATTCAAAGATATGGCAACAAGGAGGACCCAGTACTACTAAAATATTCAGATATTTCTAAATATAATTAAAAAAAATTGAATATGACGCACCACTTCAGGATTTTCATTCTTTGCCAGAAAGAAATTGTCACTATAAAAACAAAGTTAAAGCTTTTTATATTGATAATATTTATGCAGGTGGACCTTCATTAGAACAAGCATGTGGCTCGCTCTATCGCAAACATTGAAGATATTAGATTATTTTATCTCTTTCAATGGCCTGTTAATTTATAGATCTTTAAATATAATTTTCGGTATGGTTGTGTCCCGCATTCTCGATATGTATCTACAATGAGCACACTTGCGTTTCTCCAACTTATCAAAAACAAGACAATTCACACGAAATGATACCATTTAGTTCGTTTTGCATTTCAACTCTTTATGCTACAATGCAAATACGGTTGCATTTCTACAGACAACAGTTAGGTTGTGGCTTAATCGATAAGGTGGTTTGTATCAAGTGATAAATATATATATATCAAGTGATATATATATATATATATATCAGTGGTGTTCCTGACTTTTTTGGAATGGTGGGGCCCATATTGCAATACAAGAAACATGTTTACATAATTTCTGTGTACAGTATAGCGATACTATATTAACAAATAAGAAATTTAAGGTGGGAGTCTGTTCCCACGGACCCCAATGAACGAAACGCCACTCATAGAACATAATATATATATAAAATTTTCACTTGTCTTTAAATTTTCTTCCTTTCTTTTAATTTTGTTTCTTAAACAGACATCCTCTTAGGAACCAACCGATCTGTTGCTCTTTAGTGTCCTTTGTATTCCTTTGTATTCCTTTGTGTGTATATATATATATATATATATGTTAAATACAGACCGTGCATGAAACAAGGAACTCTTCTGGGAAATTACATTCACTATAGTTCAAATAAGTAATGATAAATGACAAATACTATAGTTTTTCTTTTTCATGATGGAAAGCCCAAGGTGGACACCGGGAAAGGTGGATCCTATCTGCTTTGCAGATAGCTGGTGAGGGAAGCTATATTTTGGGGCCTCTTTGCGAGTAACCCGGTGCCCACGTTGGGCTTTCCATCATGAAAAGAAAAACTATAGTGTTTGTCATTTATCATTATTTATTTGAACTATAGTGGATGTAATTTCTCAGAAGAGTTCCTTGTTCCATGCACGGTCTGTGTTTAACATACAAGTTTCTCAGGGGACCATTCTGAGTTGTTGTGTGTATATATATATGTATATATATATATATATATATATAATATATATACACACACACACACACGTTATGTATGTTTAAAAATTTGATACTGTAAATTTATTTATTGTTTATTTAATTTTATATTGTAGTGCAGTCAGTGCAGTGTTAATAAAAATATGGGTTTTTTTTTATTTTGTAAAATTTAACCTTTGTTATTTTCAATTAGTTTTTGAACGAATTTTCGAGATCGACCTGTATTTGACCCTTGTGATGCATCCCTCTACATTTGCGGAATTTTTATGGTGCCCATTTAGCTACCAACCAATGGACGGATAAACAGCTGAGTACGTCACCCGTATTTCACCTTCCCTTGCCTGGAATCGAACCCAGGGCCGATAGAAGTGGTGTTACGACACAGGTGCGACATAGCTCTTCAAAATAGAACTTCGGGCATATATGTATACCTTGTAACCTTGTTAAGTTACGTGTGCTGATTCTTCACCACACGGAGGTCAGGCTCGGCCCCACAGCGATATCGATGGTGTTCCTGGTTTGTTTGGGTAACTGCTTATATATATATGTGTGTGTGTGTGTGTGTGTGTGTGTGTATACAGTATATATATATATATATAGGGTGTCCCATAGGTCCGGCATCATAGGAAAAATAATAAAAAAAGCCAAAACAAAAGCTTTTATCTGCAGAACGTGCTCAATATGTCCACCATTGTTTTCAATACACAAATTCAGACGTGATACCCAATCAGCAAGCACACGGTGAATGATGTCAGGAGTAATGGTGTTACATGCCCCAATAATGCGCTGCCGCAAATGTTCAACACTCCTAATTTCTCTGCGTATACCAGCGCTTTCAAGTGGCCCCAGAGATAAAAATCTAGTGGCGTGAGATCCGGACTTCTAGGCCATTCCACAGGCCCTCGACGTCCTATCCAATGACCAGGGAATTGTTGGTACAGGTATTCCCTTACTTGGGTGCTGTAATGTGCAGGAGCGCCGTCTTGCTGGAACCATGTTGGGAAATTTCCTTCTTCGTTCAAGACACTGGGAAATGCTTCTTCCTTGAGCATACGTAGGTAGGTGCCTCCAGTGACATGTTCATCGAAAAAGAGGGGGCCTATGATGCGATCCTTCCAAATGCCACACCATACCATCACCCGAGATGCACCTTGTTCCTTTGAAGAGGTATACCAGTGAGGGTTGTTTTGAGACCAGTAGCGGGTGTTCTGTCGATTTACCTCACCATTTCCATAAAAAACAGCCTCGTCACTGAACAGAATGGTGGACGGGAAATTGGCATCCCGAGCATATTGTTCCGTAGCCCATTCACAAAATTCCATCCGCCGGTCGGGATCATCTTCGCTTAATTTCAAAACTCAAAAGTGTGTTCACGGTTTGTTCCTCGCGAACTGACTGAAGATCACAAAGACCAAAGAGTGGCATTACGCAGACTCCCCACGCAAGAAAAAGTTCAAAATGGCTTCCTCTGCAGGAAAGGTTATGGCCACCATCTTCTGGGACATGAAAGGGGTGATTCTGGTGGACATTATGAAGAAAGGACAAACAATCAACTCAGAGGCATATATTGCTACCCTACAGAGACTCCAGAGACGTATAAAGTGAGTTTGACCGGAGATAAAACTGGAAGACGTCCTTCTTTTGCACGATAACGCAAGACCACACAACAGTTTGCAAACAAGAGAGGCCATCACAAAAATGCGCTTGACTGTGTTACCCAACCCTCCATACAGACCGGGGAGCTATTGAAGAATAGGGACCCCAGCCTTCTTTAGTTAGCTTTATAAGGCTAACTAACGAAAATATAATGACCTAACCTAACCAATCGTCAAGGGCATTTTCGTTAGTTAGCCTTATAAGCCTAACTAAAGAAGGCTGGGGTTCCTATTCTTCAATAGCTCCCAGACCAGATCTGACACCTTCAGACTTCTATTTGTTTGGGCCAATGAAGGCTGCTATTCGTGGAAGAAAGTTTCAGAGTGACGATGAGGTTGTTGAGGAGGTTAAGAGGTGGCTCGAGCGGAAGCCAGCGGACTTTTACCAGCAAGGAATAAAGGCCCTTGTTTCGATGCGGAGGAAAGCGTAGAAAAGGATGGAGACTATGTGGAAAAATAAAAACTTGTAAAAGAGGTATGTAACTACTTGTGTACAAAATTTCTGGAACTTACAAGGAAACTTGGAAAGAAAAAAAAAGGTTGAGCAAAATATATTGAATGGCCCTCGTGTGTGTGTGTGTATATATATATATATATATATATATATATATATATATATATATATAGTAATGTAAAGAACGACACTTGTGTAAAAGAACGTTCCGCACAAGATGAGGAGGGAGAACGAACAAATGAAAAATGAGGTACCTCCCAGGAATCGAACCCGGGATCATCCTCAAGGTCCTTGGTGTAGTGGATAGCATATCCGACCGGCAATTGGATGATCCCGAGTTCGATTCCTGGGAGGTATCTCATTTTTCATTTGTTTGTTCTCCCTCCTCATCTTGTGCGGAACGCTCTTCTCCGCAAGCGTCGTTCTTTACATTAATTATACTGTGTGTTGTTTGCAGTTAAAATGTGTATATATATATATATATATATATATATATAGAGAGAGAGAGAGAGAGAGAGAGAGAGAGAGAGAGAGAGAGAGACAGACAGAGGGGGAGGGGGGGAAATATTGTATATAGTGAAAAACTCAGTTGAAGAAACCACAAAAAAATAGTTGTAACAACAATAAATAATGGTAATGTTATGGATTAGACTCTTATAAAAATACGAGTGAAAAAACAGTCCTAATTTTATTAATATAATGTTGTTCGCTGAAAAATATAGAACAGTTAATAAAGTTTCAAGGTATTGTTGAGTGACAATAAAGTTTTGTGTGTTAATTGTTGTCTTAATCATTCCTGCAATTACACATTTTTTCAAACTAAAGAAACTTATAACAAATATTGGTACTTACGTATTGATGGGTGATCCTAAGTAACTAAAATTTACGGTGCCATAGTTCTGTGTGTAGCACTACGTTAAATATCACGACTTAACCTAACTAATCGTCAAGGGGGTACAGGTGACCTAACCGGACATTTTCCCGTAAGTCGTGATAGTTTCGTTAGTTTTAACGAAAATATCACGCCTTAACCTAACCAATCGTCAAGGGAACATATAACGGAAAAGTACTCAGAAAATTAACTGTAGAAAAAAGATGAAAGAAATTTCGGATCACCTGAAGATCAGGGCCCCCATGTATTCTTGGTTTTTGCTTTACAGTACCAAATATAATAATAAATTAAATTGAATGCCCGGTTAGGTCAACTGTACGCCATTGACGGTTGGTTAGGTTAAGTCGTGATATTTTCGTTAGTTTTAAAGAAGATATCATTTGGTAATTGAGCCTGGGGGCCCTGATCTTCAGGTGATCCAAAAGACTTTTCCTTTCAACAAATTTAAGTAATAAGGAATGATACATCTCAAATCTTTGTAAGCAATACAACAATCACTTTCATGGGATTTTTTAGTTTACCTCGTAAATAGCTAAATGAATGTTGTAACAGAGAGTTTGATACACTCTGAAAACGACGTACAAATACTTCCTGTATCCATTATTAGTGATATTATTTTACCGAAAATTAGCATGTCATCGATTTCTTTAAAGTACAAAGTAGGTCTATTCATGACGGCACAAATTCATTCTCCCCTAAACGACAAAGAACTTTTAAATTCATTCTTCTTATACTGCAACTCTGGTAGTATCACGTTTGACCCATTTCCAACCTGATCCTTCCTTTGTCTTCAGTACTTCAAAGGTTAGAAATTTTTCGCAAACAGAAAGATGATTTTTCACCGCCAACGTCCAAAAGGACATTTGTTTTGACACTCAGAACAACGATACTTTCGAGAAATGGCTTTTTTAAATTCCATCCAACGTTGAATAATAATATATGTGGGATTTATGAAGTATCGCCTCTAACAATATCCCAAAACTGATTGAATCATTCAGAAACTGTGGATTATTGAAATTACATCAGAATATTCTAGAAAATTGTCAGAATACATGCCACGGTGTATAAAAGTAATTATTAAAACCAGAGGAGGGTGCTGAGATATGAAATAACGAGTTAGATATGCTTTCAATCAAAAAATGTAATTATGTGTGTTAGTTACCGTTATTAAAAAGTAAAAGGACGAAAAATTGGGTGTGCAGAAACTTTCTGCGCGTACTGCAGGAATATTATTAAATACATTCCTCCTTGCCATTCCAGTCCCACTTACTTGAGAATTTATTTATTTTATTTTATTTGGACATTAAGCTTTAGGTTCAGTACAAATATATAAATAGATAGTATAAATAGATATTATGAAGAACACTAAATGACACAGCGTTATGTAATAAACATTTGTGATTACATGTTTAACAATAATCCAAACAAACACAAAAATTACTGCATTATTTATTGAACGCAACTACAATAACATTTACGTCGACCAACCATGTTGGTCAAAGCGAATGCGTGTAACTTGATTTCTTCGGATTAAATATACTCGAATAACCAGTTTTTTCAAGGTGAATCTACTAGAACGTCAGAATGCCACTGACTGAGTCACTATAGCCATATTTTCATGGACGATAGACAAAGACTTATTAAATGCTATAACAATGGCGAGGACTATGTAGCATTGGCAGAACAACTTCGCATTAAAAGAACAACGGCTTTTATACGAATGTTTTAAACTACGTCCACACGGGACGTATTGGAACAATGTCTTATAAATCTTGTCTGGTTGACAAAAGTAAATAGACACTATGATGATTGTCCTCAAGAAAAAATGGCAAAAATCGTCAATGGAATGCCAGAACGTGTATCAATTTTACATAATGGAAAGGGGAAAGCAACACGATTCTAAATATATTGATTCAATAAATCTGTTATTATTTATTGATTTTTATTATCAAATCAAAAAATATGGGAAAAACCCCCAAAGATGTCTCTTTACTTTCGTCAATTCTGCAAAATATAACTATTACAACGATCAATTTTCCAAGCACAAAGGAAACTTGAAAAACACATGGACAATCATAAACAGTCTTATTGCGAAACAAATTAAGAAAAATTCAGTAAAGAAACTAAATGTCGGTAATAAGGAAATTATTGATGATATTTCTATTGCAAACTCCTTTGAATAACCATTTTACTTCAATAGCTGATAAGCTTCGATCACAGTAAATAAATAATGACCATTCACCGTTAACTACGTGTTACCCAGCTCACTAAATTTATGGAGGTCCGGTACTAGTGTCTCCGAGCAACTGATACAATGAGCAAACCAACCAAACCAACATTTTCTTTTGTTCTTGCTACCTCTACTGAGCTCCCGAATATTATTGGTAAATTAAAAAAAAACAAAAAAACTAATATTCATAACATTCTTGTACCTATATTGAAGCTTGTTAACGATGAAATATCCTTAATTTTGGCTAAATTATCAACCAAAATATTTCCAAAGGAATATTCCCATCAATGTTAAAAATTGGTTGTATAACACTTATGTTTAAGTGGGGTGATCCTGCACTAGCAACTAATTACAGGCCGGTGTGTTCATTATCGGTGTTAGAAAATTTTTTGAAACAATTGGGAAAAGTAGAATGCAGCAATATTTAGAATCACATACAGTAATTTGTTATCTCCAAATTAATAAAAGAATGGAATTGGTTTATTTTAAATCTTATGAAAGTACAAATATCGCTAATTGGAGATGAGTAAGGCGTTTGATGTAATAGATCATAATATTCTACTCGTACTTAACAAATTATAGTGTTATGGCTTTAAAGGAGTTATCAGTGATTGGTTTAAAAGTTATTTGTCTAGTTGATATCAGTTTATATTATTACATCTGCTCAACTAAAATGATTGTTAAACATGATGTGCCCCAGGATTCATTCAATCTTAGGTCGAGTTATTTTTATTGCATATAAATGACCTTCCGCGTTAACTTTTATCGACACTAGTACTCTAACTTAACCTAACCTAACCTAACTTAATCTCACCCTAATAACCCTGTCAATAAAACAGAAAAGGAAAAGTATTTGTGCAATTGATAACAAAAAAGCCTTAAAAATAATGCAGTTAATTATATGATTTTTAAAAGACGATGACACTTCATTTTGTTTCACATTAACCACATGGGGGAGCGGAACAATGTCTCTTTGCAAAATGTCGACAATGTATAATGTCCACACCAAAATTTTTAAAATTGCATAATGTCGAAATCTCGACCTTATGGAACGATATAAAGATTGCAACGGTTTTGTATTTTTATGTGGGTGTTTCTGTTGGAAATGGGGAAGAAGTTGGGGGAAACCCTCTACAAGGGTGCCATAAGATCCAGCATACCCAGGAGTTGAATTCTAGATTTTGTTCAGTCAGGAACACAGGTTTTTGGGGCTTTCGAAATTTTGTAAGTACAGTATAGCTTGTCAGTTTATTAGTCGTAATTACTAGACTCTCTCTCTTGGTGCTGTTTAACGTAATAACATTCGCCCTTAACCTACAGCCTCGAATTAACGTGTGTCCAACATGGCTGATAAATAATGTCCTATGAAATATAAGTGGCAGTCAAAGTGTTAACAACATAAAATCCAACCGATAAATTATTTCGTCTCCTTAAGGTTATGTCAGTGAAAAGTCGGCTGGTAAAGCTTGACAGACACTCATTTACCTGTTGTATTATTAATATATCGGCCAAATAGAACATTTAATAAATGAAACACTACATTTCTGGTGGCAGCTAATCTTATTAAATTGTTATCAATTTAATACGATCCCACGCACTCCGTTATTGAAGTAGACTTTTCCATCATTCGTGTTTGTATAAACAGCAAAGGAAAATTTATTAGCGTATTCTCCCGAGTAAGGTTACATCTTTCTCTTTCGATGTATTTCGGTTGACATTGTTACATAAAAAAAAATTCTGGTAGGCTTATAAATATTTATGTGGAGTTGAAATCATATAATTTTTCCAGTAACTGAACGAGATTGTCTTTGGGGACACTAGCACCGGACCTCCCTAGTTTGTCTGTGTGGTAGGCTTTGAAGTATCATAAGTTTTAAAACTCACGCTCAGGCTGTTTAGTACTGTATGTTTGATCTTAGACCTCTCGATTGGTTTCCTCAGGCCTCCCTCCATCTCTCCCAGATCCCCAAACGAAGGGAAGGCTGTAAACTTTAAAGGGCCCTTTCTCGAGATACAATTTCCTCAATTCTCGTTTGTCCTCGTTCGGTTTTAATTTTTACAGATTTTCTTACTGTCACCTCATTTTCGTTCATAAAATCATATTACACCTATATATATATATTATAATATATATATATATATATATAAAACCTCGTTCAGGTTCCGTGTGTTGATCTCTCTTCACACGAAGGTCAAGCTGGTGGCCCCGCCTCTAGGCCTGGCTTAGTGGAAGAGCGAGTTGCTCTCTTGCGCTCTCCACCGTAGATAGCCAGGTACACCGGGCTCATCTGGTGTTGTCCTGAGCCAGGCATCTAGTCTTCTCTTAAAGACTTCACTTTGACCCTGTAACGTTTCTGAGGTCCTTTGGAAGCTGGTTAAAAAGTCTTGGCCCCCTGACAACCAAGCTATTTTCCTTCAGTGTTGAGAGGTCCCTTGTCGGGCCTCTAATTTGGGAACACTACACATTCTGCCTTTCCTATTTTCCAGCGTTGTTTGGATGGTAATTGGGTTTAGTTTGAGGTCTGTAACCAGTTTTTCGATAATTTTCCATATGTAGATTATGGTGTACCTTTCTCTTTTTCTTTCCAGGGAGTACAGATTTAGTTTACGTAGTCTTTCCCAATAGTTGAGTTCTTTGTAGACATCAATCTTGGCTGAGAAATGTTCTCTGCGTTTCTTCTACTCTAGTTTATTAATTTCTTCCATTTTATATGGAGACGTCAAAACTGATCAGTACTCAATTTTGGTATGATCAGTGTTTCTCAACAGGGGAATCATTACTGTCTTGTCCCTCCTTTGAACGTTCTTAGTACCTGTCCCCGACTCTTTTTGCTTTGTTTATTGCTATCTGATTTTGTGTCTCAAATTTTCGCATCACCGGTCATTATTACCCACTCACTCACTATTTTGCCCCATCTTTTTTTTTCTTCCAAGTTTCCTTGTAAGTTCCAGAAATTTTGTACACAAATAGGTACATGCCTTTTTTGCAAGTTTTTATTTTTCCACATAGTCTCCATCCTTTTCTACGGCTTTCCTCCACCTCAAAACACGGCCTTTATTCCTTGCTGGTAAAAGTCCGCTGGCTTCCGCTCGAGCCACCTCTTAACCTCCTCAAGAACCTCATCGTCACTCTGAAACTTTCTTCCACGATAGCATCCTTCATTGGCTCAACAAATGGAAGTCTGAAGGTGCAGATCTGGTCTGTATGGAGGGTGGGGTAACACAGTCAAGCGCATTTTGTGATGGCCTCTCTTGTTTGCAAACTGTTGTGTGGTCTTGCGTTATCGTGCAAAAGAAGGACGTCTTCCAGTTTTTATCTCCGGTCGAACTCGTTTTATACGTCTCTGGAGTCTCTGTAGGGTAGCAATATATGCCTCTGAGTTGATTGTTTGTCCTTTCTTCATAATGTCCAGCAGAATAACCCCTTTCATGTCCCAGAAGATGGTGGCCATAACCTTTCGTGCAGAGGAAGCCATTTTGAACTTTTTCTTGCATGGGAATCTGCGTGATGCCACTCGATGGATTGGCGTTTTGTTTTCAGGTTCAAAGTGGTGTACCCAAGTCTCATCCCAACACAGTTCGTGAAGGAAGTCACCCCCTTCTGTCTCGTATCGAACCAACGACTCGGAAACAATTTCTTTTCTTTGGGCTTTGTGATCTTCAGTCAGTTCGCGAGGAACAAACCTTGAACAACTTTAGTATCCCAGTTGCTGAATTATCATATTCACACCTCCTTCACTAATTCCTAGCTCCAGTGATAGCTCGTTGTATGTGCGCGCCGATTTGATCGAATGATGCTGTTAGCCGTTGCACAGTGTGAGATGTCACAGCCGATGCCGGGCGACCGCTGCGTGGCTCATCATCGAGGCTGGCTCTCCCTCTCTCCGATGATCTCATACGTTTAGACCAGCGTCCAACTGTGCTTCGATCAACAACAGCATCTCCGTAAACGTTTTGTAGACGTTTGTGAATATTTCCAACTGTTTCCTTCTCTGCGGTTAAGAACTCAATAACAGCTCTCTGTTTACGACGCACATCACTGTCAGACGCCATTTTCGAAACTGCATTAACCATCGGTTTTATACAAGGGCGTTTAAAACCGGTTTTATACAAGGAGGGGAGGTTCAAACTGGAAAAATCCGGTTATGTGAAACGCAGAAAGTTCAAACTTACGGCCCAAAAGACATTTCAGCCCCATGGCCTATTATTTAGCTAAGAAAAAAGGGTGGGGCAAAATATATATATAGTCTTTTTTTCAATGGCTGGCAGGCGAATTTACTCAGAATAAAAATTTTACACTCATTAGAGAGAAAAGAACGTGTTATAGCTTTTTATTTTGTTAAGATATATATTTTAATAATTGTTTTCGGATATACTGTACGATATAGATTGTTTTTATCGTTGAGGAAGACGAAGAGAAATATCTATGCATTAATGCACCTCGACATGCGTTTCTGGCTACGATGGTATGTTTGATATGAAGACGCATACTTACACAGTCTCTTTCACAACAGTGAGGGCGGTTCGCATAAATATCACAAATAAGAGGAAATCATAATGAAAAGGGATCACTTAGACATCATCATATACTGTGTGTGTATATATATATATATATATATATAGTTTTGAACAAATGTTCAGAATCGACTATGTTCGATCTCCTCCGCAGCATCCCGGCTCACTTGGCGGATTTTTAGAGTCCCCATTTATCTACCAACCGATGGAAGGATAAATAGATGGGTTTGCTGCGCGCCGACTGCTTTCGCAGGGAATCGAACCGGGTGCGATGGATTCGTTGTCAGCCGATTCTTTCCAGTTAAACTCGAGCATTGAGAGAGAGAGAGAGAGGGGGGGGGGAATATATATATATATATACACACACACACACACACACACGATGTTTGTTCAAAAAGTATCCGGACTGATGCGATTATCATAGACAGAATATGGTACCTTCAGGGTTTGGTGCCTTAATCTCCCTCAAAGTACGCTCCTTCTGAAGCCACACACTTTGCCCAACAATCCTGCCACTGTCGAAAACATTTTTCGAAAGCACTTTCCGGAATGGCCAAAAGCTGCTCCGTTCAATTTCTTTTAATGGTTTCAACATCATCGAATCGGTGTCCTGTCAGGGTTTGTTTGTTTGAGCTTCGGAAACTAAAAAAAATCGCAGGGAGCCAAATCCGGCGAATATGGAGGCTGCTGTAAGGGGGAAGTGTTTTTGGCCAAAAATTGCTGGACAAGTTGCAACGAGTGAGATGGCTCTTTATCATGATGAAGCATCCAGTATCCGGACTCCCACCTCTGTGGCTGTTTCCTCCGAACTGCTTCACGTAGACGTCTCAAAACTTCATTTTAAAATTCCCTGTTGATTGTTTATCCCTGTGGAGCATATTCATGGTGCACAACACCTTCAACCTTCAACACCTTCCGACATCGTAAGAAATCGCCGCAAAACAAAACACGTTTAACTTTATCGGCTCACCACAGTGGACTGACGCTACAGAATGAAGTGCAACCCTATCAGTCAACTTGCCTCGACATGCAGAGACATGTTTAGCACAGTCACAACTCCAAGCGTGACCTTGTTCTAAAAATAAACACCCTGTCCGAATACGTTTTGAACAGACCTCGTGTGTGTGTGTGTGTGTGTGTGTGTGTGTGTATACACTATAACGCGTGTCCTCTGTATTGCGGTGTGTAACGGTAATAGAGCTATATTTCTTCCGCCTCGACGATGGTCTCCAAGGTTGGATAGAATCATTTTGAGTATTGGGGACTTCATGCAGTTAAGGCACAGGAACAACAAATATAATTGGGGTGAAGCCAATGAAAAATCTCAGCAGAAAGCCCGTTGAGAGAGGCATCTTACCGGCGCTGTGTTCTCGGGTAATGGAATGGAATTTTAATATTTGATACTCAAAGATCAAAGGCTTTGTCAAGTCCTGGAAACGCTACTACGCATGTCGTATGAAGCGCCACAATTGTGGAACTTTGCCATGGCGAGGAGGAAAAGGCGCTGGTCCACCAGGAGCTTGTGTGAATGGATGTGTACGCTTTACATTCTGCCTTTTCTCTTATCACTACCTTCTGTATTTTACATCCGGGTTGTTTCTGCCTTCTCACCCCAAATCTCTGGGAAATGAGATTTTGGTAATGAATATATACTCAAAGATATACACTGGGCACTGGTAAGTATGAATCTTGAAACAGCGCCTCTAGCGGCAATCCTTTTTTCTATTTAATTACGCTCTTTAATAAATGAATACAATACAGTACATTAGACATGAATAAATAAATAAATAAATAATACATAATTTAATTACGTTAGAATTTAATACAAGTTATGGTGCACAAATATTCTTTAATAAATGACAACATAATGATTATAATTTTACCAGAAACAGTAAAAACAGGGTTACTACATTAAACTGTTTTGCTCTTATCGCACTTTAATTAAGTCGGACTGTTAAAAATAGTTAACACATACGATTATATTTTATACGAAAGAAAATCTAGATTAGAGGTAATGAATGACAATGTCAATTAAACTTAACGGTTAACATTGCAGTAATAAAAATAGAATCATGTCAGAGATTAAACATGAACATTTAGCAGGGGAGAGTGGCCTAAAACAGATACTTAGTGCTGAATTGTTTGTAACTCCCATGTTCCTGCCTCAAAATATATCATTTTCTCTTCACGAAAGCTTTATCTGGTCCACTTTAAATTATTATTGTTGATTTGTTTTTAGTGTTAACTGCTAGGGTGCAAATCTGTTTTTCCCCAAAGGACAGAGACATAACCATTTTACCCCACTGGTGGGATAAAACGGGGTACAGGTGGAAAATTGTAGTTATAACAGGTTTTGACATATTTGTATATTTTATTTCAAACGAAAAACACTGCAGTGTTGAAAAACCTTAATAGGCCTACATAAAAGTACAAGTCCAATAGTTAATCAGGCCAGCAAGTCCCTCGCAAATTTCACAATGAACTATATCATAGCACTCCTCCAAAAATTATATATTTCCTACAGTGGCGTAACTAGAGAACATCGGCCCCACTGCAATCATAGTCAAGTGCCCTTACCGATACCACAACTTAGATTTAATAGGTTTACAGGCTTCAGCTCTAGCTCCAAGTTCCGGAGCACTCCGATAAGTCTGGTTCTAGCTCTGCTCCGGCTCCACAATCCCAGCTCCAGTTCCGCTCCGGCTCCGGAGTAGAGTTTAAACAATTAGCCTGCTCCGCTCCGGCTCCGAATCTTGGAGCTGGCTCCTGGCTCCGGAGCCGGAATACTGCCAACCCTAGTCCTGTGCATTGTTTCAACATAAATAAAAATAAGAAAATAATGCTAATGTAATTTCTCGCCTCCCTCGCTTCGTTCCTTATAAGTTTCAACGGTGGGCCACACTACAGGCTACCCGTTAATAAAACAGAGAGAAAGAAATCTGTACATAAGTATTATGAGTGCTAATAACGCAAGAGAAAAAAGAAAAGTAAGTACAAAATTAAAGCAAATTTTTACTACAATCATAATAGTATGAGAACTTAAACGATACATTCTTCGTATGGTGAAATCTTAATACTGATATCAAAAAGTGAAAAGCGAAGTAATCAAATGAGTATTACATATTAGTCGAAAGTTTGACTTGATTGCTTAAATGAATCACGATATTACACATCTTTTCTTTGATTCGTTAAAACTGAATGACGTCATTAAAGATAAATTTGATTGGACGATTGACCATCTGCCACAGAGTCAAATTCTCGTTTCGACTGTTTTCAACGTTTGTCTCTTCTCTTCGTGACCTAATTTTATAGAGCTCACTTATCTCTCAAAAGCTTTGATGATATTGTTTCTTGGTCATTCAGTAGCCGCGATTGGAGAGTGACTAACAGGCGTACGAGCGACTCTGGGTAAGAATTGTGAATTATCATTATATTTTCTTTTGTTTTTAGCTCTTATGATATTGTATGAACTTGTTTGAATTCGAAAGTAAATCGTCATTAGTGTTTATTAGCCACTAACTTTACATTTTTCACAATATGGTTGAATTTTAAAGGTAAGTAATTTAGATTTTTCTCTATGTGGTTTGAACATAGGAGGGGACATATGTATTAGGGGGAGACTGTAGACACCAATCGACCAGGGAAGTACTCCGTGGAGGACGTTAGCAAGAGACAGGGAGTGTTGGAACTCCCGTTTCTCCTGTCGCTGTCCTCTTTAGCTGAATTTTTCCGTGTCTCATCTACACTGTGAGTAGTCCAGCATGTTCTCAAACACACACTTCTCTCCCTATTCTTCACTACACATATATGCATCTTGCACACTTCATAATCTCTTCAAAATTTAGAAAAAAAAAAGTGGCAACGACTTCCAGAGCCTCGTCGTCCCAAGCCGGTAGCTAGGGGGTCTCGAGGGGCTCGATTGAGTCCCCCACCCCCTATAAAAAAATTTTTCTCTTTGAATGACAGATGTTGGTGATATTTAATTTTTTTAAGAAGGGAATTTAAGAATTTCTTTTATTTAAGTCTGTTTTTTTATACATTTCCAACCAAGGAATAAATTTTCTTTAGCTTATTATTAATAGTCAAAAGTAAATACTGTTGCAGATATTTGTGTGTAATTACTTCACTTATGACCAAAGTGTGTGTGTGATATCATACATAAAATAAGATGGGATTCAGGCATGAAGAAAAGTGTTCAGACGCCCTCCAGGCCCTGACGATCTTTGTGTGCAGCATGTTGTTCTCTGGCTTCCTTTCTCTGTACCTTTCCACCCCTGGGAAAAGCTGGCTACGGGCCTGAGTCCCGTGGGGAGGGAACCATAAGTGTCCCCACTTCAGTATTTGGGAGAAAAATTTTATAATTACATTTACGATTATAATTTTCTTTTTCATAGAGAGAGAGAGAGAGAGAGAGAGAGAGAGAGAGAGAGAGAGAGAAATTTATTTGTGTTTATTTTTATTTTAATATTTTATTTTATTATTTCCTTTGATTTTATTCGTTTATATTTATTTTTTATTATTTCCTTTGATTTTATTCGTTTATATTTATTTTTTATTATTTCCTTTGATTTTATTCGTTTATATTTATTTTTTATTATTTCAGTATATTAATTTACAACCTTTTATTTATTTTATTTACGTGGTTTTTCATCTCTTATTTGTTTAGAAATAAAAGCAGTAAATATTTAACACATTCAAAATTAAAGTTTTGCGGGTGCTGGTTAAGTGTGCGGTCTACCTACGATTCGGCGGTCTACCTTTTAATTATAGCTTCTTATCTTGTTTACTAATTGTTTGTTTACATCCCATTGTCAATCGCCCTTGACGATTGGTTAGGGTTAGTCATAATATTTTCGTTAGTTTTAACGAAAATATCATGATTAAACCTAACCAATCGTAGATAGACCGCACACTTAACCAGCACCGTTTTGCGTGTCACTTTGCAGAGGAGGTTTAAGCGTTTAAGCAAATGGTCGGTATAATTGTTTTGTTTTACGGCCTTCTTTCAACAGAGCGAAAGTAATCATATCTTCAGTATTAATCCTTTGACGACCAGTATACATTTCTTTGAACTTAAAAGTGTAAGTTTTATTGTTATTTACAATTAGATATGTTAGTAACTATAGTCGCTTAAACGATACCTATATAAACATGTAGATGTATTTATAGAAACGTTGCATCATTGCACAATTGGTACTTGTAGGTTATCTCCCCCCCCCTTGATTTGTCATCGTGGCAAATAGCACGCACGCAGAACAATCAAACAGTATTTCGTTCTAGAATGTTTGATGCACATTGGTTGTTGATTTGTTATAAAACTTACATTAACTTTGGATCACCTGAAGGTCAGGGTCCCCAGCCTTCTTTAGTTAGCCTTATAACGCTAACTAACAAAAATATCACGACCTAACCTAACCAATCATTAGGTCAACTGTACGCCCTTGATGATTGGTTAGGTTAGGTCGTGATATTTTCGTTAGTTAGCCTTATAAAGCTAACTAAAAAAGGCTGGGGGCCCTGATCTTCAGGTGATCCTTAACTTTATAATGGCGATCCTTCAGAATCGGGCCATAAATTAGTTTAAAAAAAATCGTCGTATCAATAATTATTACATGAGCCAAATTATATATTTAATAGTATCTATTTCAGTAGATATTACCAATCCTTTGCACAATTTAATTATTGTTTTTACGGCCAGAATAAATTTACTGCGACTTCATGCTATTTGCCACTATGACAAATCAAGCGTTGGGGGGGGGGGGGGGGAGATAACCTACAAGTATCGTACAATTTATATTATTATTTCAGTTGGGACAAATTTGTCCCTTGGTCCTCAAAGGGTTAAGAAAGGATCTTTCAAATTAAAAAATCGAACATTTTATCTCTATCCAAATGGAAGAAGATTAAAAATAAAAACAAAAAAATCCTTTTAGGAAGAGAATGGCAATTCAAATACGAAGGATAGAAATACAATTATGAGAAATAGTACAGTAATGTCGAAGTTAAGTGGAGCTACAGACAGACGTTTTCGTACCATGAATTCCATAGCTTGGAAGACATCATGATATGGCAGGACTGATGAATAGCTTGGGTAATCGGGTTGCTTGATTTTTTAATTCTTTGCATTAGACTGTATTGAGCACGTCTTGTTACCTCCGGGAACCTCGGGACATTGTGGGTAGCAAACATTTGCGAAGCTGAGCATTTCGGGGGGATAACTTATGTAAGAGTCTAAAAGATCTGTCGTATAGCAAATTAAGAGTTCTGCCCGAGTCTTTTTTATAATTCACCCACAGTTGCTGTCCGTATATATTACTGCAGAAAGTACGAAAGAGCGTGTTTTTAGCTTCACTTGTACATAACCGGAAGTTCCTTATAGACATATTTGCTTTCGCACAATTGTTTTTTATATCTGAATCATCACTCAAGGAGCTGGTGATAGTTTGACCCAAATACTTAAATTCTTGTACTTCCTCTATTGCTTCACCTCTAATTTTAAAACTAATATCAGCTGGCTGATTAGAGCTTTTAGGATGGAATTGCATAACCTTAGTTTTTGTAACATTAAAAAGAATATCATGTGTCTGCGAATATAATTCGCAGACATTTAGCAGCCGATCCACACCTTTAACAGAAGGACTTATTAAGTTGAAGTGACCCAGAGCTGGGCACTTGCGGTTTTTTTTGCGGTACTGCGGTACTGCGGTACTACCGTGTTGGTCGGTACCGCGGAAAGTACCGCGGGAAATTTGAATGCGGTAGCGGTACTGCTGTACTTTCAGCGATCCTTTGCGGTACTGCGTTATGCGGTACCGGTTTGGTAGTGCGGTAGTAGTACCGCAGTACCGCAAAAAAACGGGCAAAAAAACGCAAGTGCCCAGCTCTGTATAATAATATTTAACACCATATCATCGGCGTAGACTAAGTTATTTTTCTTGTTGTCTATACAACATCTAACTGTTGCCTCATTAAGTGAAACAATTAATCCATCAATATACACATTAAAGCAGAGGAGAGAACAAGGAGCCTTGCCTCACCTCATAAGAGGAACCAAAACATTCGGATAGTAAGGGGTTCCAAAAAATCTTAACCCCCCCATTTGCAGCTTACATGTTTACTTATATCGAAATAGTTTTTAGTGATTATAAAAATATATAAAAATTCTTTATTTATTGCAGGTATTAAAATTACTCTAGCTGATAAAGTGATAATATAATGGCTTCTCAATTAATTGGTGATTCGGAGAGGCAACGTGTGATAGATCGCATACGAGCAATAACATTTCGGGAAGCTCGTGATGCTGGAGCCACCTTTGTAACACGTTCATGGGTTGCCAAAAAGTTGCGAAGAAGTGAGGACTTCGTCAAAAGAAATTGGAATAAAACTTTGGATGAATGTGAAATGGATACAACCAAATCTGGGCGCCCAAATTTGCCACTCTCTCAGGAAACAAAGGACATCATTGAAAGCGGAAAAACAGCTGTGCTAAACTTTCTAGAGAGACCGAAGTGTTGAGAGGAAAGATCGTTAGTGGTGAGATCATTCGACTGTACCGTCATAGGCAAGGTTTAAAGCCTTGGCATGAACTTCCAAAGCCGAGAAAAAAACTCAACTCAACATCGATGACAGAATGTGGTTTGCCCATTATCTTGAAGATTGGGATGTGGATGATTTCATGCATTTAGCTGTCTCCGATAAATTTTTTGTTTACGTAACACGTCGGCCTAACTACCAAAATGATCGAGTGTGGGCCACAACACCAGATGAAATCGATGACAATGAACATTATCGCGAATTATTAAAAAGTCCAGACTGTGTTGGTGTGTTTGTTTTGTTCACGGCAAAGAAGCTCATGCGGGTGTTGAAGCCAAATGGTCAGAGTTGGGATGGACAGTATTTTCGTGATATTATTCTATCCCAGCATGTCATTCCTTTTCTAAGAAACCCAAACAATGTTATGGATGTCGATCAGGTCACACTTCTGCACGATAAGGCCCCCTGCTTTAAGGCATTAGCCACTCAACAGTTGTTGCGGAACCATCAGATCGATTTCTTTGGAAATGAAGAATGGCCAGGAAATTCTCCTGACCTGAACGTCTGTGAACACATTGGATCAGTTATAAAGGACAAGGTTGAATGTCTCTTGTTTCAAGAACCTGCAGCAAATCGATTTTCGAAGGATACAATGACGCAACACATTGAAACTGTTTTAGCAAATTTGCGTAACGATCAAGATCTATTCACGTCACTTTTGGCAGGCTACCCAAAGCGAATTCAGGCTGTCTTGGAAGCCAATGGCGGGAACACCAAGTTTTAATTGTTTCTCATTAAATGCAGGATTAAATTCTCTTTTGTAAGGTATGTTTAGTTTTACTGTACCTCTAATGGTTTAGGCCATGGGCAGGGGGGGGGGGCTAAGGTTTATTGGAGCCCCGTACATTGCCCCACCTGACAGTAAAAGATTGGTGGGAATACCAATATTTCAATAAATTTAATATGTACATGGGAACTTTCCTGTTTTCAAGTTTTTTAAATAAAATATTGTGGTTCACTCTATCATATACCTTTCTTATATCTAGGAAACAGTTATAAATAGTTGAATTACTGTCAGTGTATTTAGATATAATTTCCTTCAATACATAGATACACAGATCAGTTGAGTGGGACCTTTTAAACCAAAGTGATTAGATGTCCATAATATATATATATATATATATATATATCGGGTGGGCAAAAAAAAGGGGGACCTCTGACTTTGGCTGTAAAATCCAAAATTATGGTCAGAGTTCAGTATTTTTTTTACACCCCACAACTAAGTAAATTTCCTATACGGTGAGCGGATTTCAAAGAAAACTAATGAAAATTACGGATTTATTGAACATTTCTTTATGCCACTGGAAATTCTCCATTTACACTACTACTGCATTGTCGGGTCGGCAAAAAATGAGGGAGACCTTTTAAATCCTTCATATCTCGGCAAATACGGTACATAGAACCATGAAATTTTAGTATGTTAGTACTAGGTAATTTTATGGTTTGTATGCCATCTTTTAGCATTTTAGCTGAAAAATTGGATTCAAGGCGAATATTCCAGAAAAATCGCGATAATTAAAGTGATTTTAATTAACATAAGCCAACCGCAGGAGGTTTGGACAAGCTTCTCAAGAAAATCGATAAAACAGGAGATGATAAAAGATGGCAGACAAACCATAAAATTACCTAGTACTAACATACTAAAATTTCATGGTTCTATGTACCGTATTTGCCGAGATATGAAGGATTTAAAAGGTCTCCCTCATTTTTTGCCGACCCGACAATGCAGTACTAGTGTAAATGAAGAATTTCCACTGGCATAAAGAAATGTTCACTAAATCTGTAATTTTCATTAGTTTTCTTTGAAATCCGCTCACCGTATAGGAAATTTACTTAGTTGTGGGGTGTAAAAAAAATTGAAATCTAACCATAACTTTGGATTTTACAGCCGAAGTTCGAGGTCTCCCTTTTTTTTGTCCACCCTCTCTCTCTCTCTCTCTCTCTCTCTCTCTCTCTATATATATATATATATATATAGAGAGAGAGAGAGAGAGAGAGAGAGAGAGAGAGAGAGAGAGAGAGAGAGGAGAGTTTGTTTTACAGATATTTATGTACTTTCTTAACCTCGATTTATTAACTTCTTTTCAGCTTCGTTATACTGGCAATCAAAATATTGAAATACAGGATGAACACACTGAAATTTTGTCTGATTTGAAGCAGAGGTTTGTTAGTTCCAACAAGATAGTCAGTTGTTTCAAGTACAGTCTTAAGATAATTCGTCTATCAGAATGAGTAAATTCACTTCAATAAACGGGCAAGAAAATAATATAGGAAGAAGAATCTACAGAGTGGTCTTAACAGGAGGACCTTGTGGAGGAAAAACAACTGCAGAGTCTCACTTGTGTACTTTCTTTGAAAACCTCGGCTGGAAGGTTTACCGAGTACCAGAAACAGCCTCAATTCTAATTGGAGGAGGAGTCAAATTTGGGGAACTTTCAGAAGAAGAAGCCTTGCACTTTCAGGAAAGCATTCTGAAGACCATAATTGAAATAGAGAACACATTTTTCAGGTTGGGAGACACTTCCGAAAAGAATTGCCTCATCATTTGCAACCGAGGAACTATGGATCCTTCTGTTTTCGTAAGCCCCGACAAATGGGCTCAGGTCATGAATAGATGCGGCGTCAATTCAGTCGAGCTTCGTGATACACGCTACCACCAAATTATTCACATGGTTTCTGCTGCCAACGGAGCCGAGGCATTTTACACCACTAAGCAACACTCTTGCAGGAACGAAACTATAGAACTGGCAAGGCATTCAGACAATTTAACTGCACAGGCGTGGGTTGGTCATCCTTATTTCGACGTAATTGATAATTCCACAGATTTTAACACCAAGATCCGGCGAATGATTAATGTATTGTGTCAGAAGATGGGGATCGACACCGGAGACCGACTGGAGACAGATGCGAAGAAATTAAAGTTCTTGGTAAAAGGACCTCTTCCCACTGATTCTGCCTTTCCACCGTTTGAGGACTTCTCAGTGCAACATATTTATCTCAGAACCAACCTGCGGAAAATGCAAGTAAGGATAAGGAAAAGAGGGAGAAAGAATCACTTCAGTTTCACTCGTACTATTCGAAAACCAGAAAAATTAGGTCAAATTATAGAAGTTAAAAGTGCCATCAGAAGTAAGGATTGGATCAATATGCAATCGCAGGTGGATGAACATCACTTCCCCATCTACAAGAAGAGGCGATGTTTCCTTAATAATAATCAATACTTCCAACTAGATATTTATCAGGAGCCTTGCCACCTACGATGCAGAGGGCTGATGCTTCTTGAAACCTACTCCACACTCAGCTCTGGGGAACTGAGAAAGCGGCTTCCTTCCTTCCTCAACATCGTTGACAACGTGACCAGAAGGCCCGAATATTCAATGTTCAACCTTAGTCTCAAGAGCGAAGTAGAAGCAGGACTGGATAATTTTGAGCCTTAGTCCTCATATCATAATTTTAGGCCCTCAATATATATATATATATATATATATATATATATATATATATATATATATATATATATATATATATAAGCAAACAACCACAGGGAAAAGGAAAAGGAAACACGAAGTCCGAGCGCTTTCGTGATATATTCACATCTTCTCCTTGAAGATGTGAATATATCACGAAAGCGCTCGGACTTCGTGTTTCCTTTTCCCTGTGGTTGTTTGCTTATTAATAAGATCACGTGTTATTCTGTGATTTTAGTGCATATATATATATATATATATGGGATGAATTTCACAATAAAACACGTGAAATGAATAAATGCTGCAAACCCACAAGGAAAAAGAAAAACGATTCCAAGGCCTTTCGTGTAGCTTTGAATACACGAAAGGCCTTGGAATCGTTTCTCTTTTCCTTGTGGGTTTGCAGCATATATATATATATATATATATATATATATATATATATATATATATATATATATATATATATATATATATATATATTATATATATATATATATATAGTAAAAAGTAGAATGCAGCAATATTTAGAATCCTACAATTTATTATCTCCAAATCAATATGGCTTCCGTAATAATAAAACAACGGAAATGGCTATTTTAAATCTTATGAAATATGTAAATATAGCTAAGGAGAACAAAGACATAATGGTATCAATATTATATTTATGGATTTGAGTAATGTGTTTCATGTAATAGACCATAATATTCTACTTAATAAATTATGTTGTTACGGCTTTAGAGGAGCAATCAGTGATTGGTTTCAAAGTTATTTGTCCAATAGATATAATTTTGTATCAGTAAATAAGGTTTGCTCAACTAAAGCGCTTGTCAAACATGGTGTGCCACAGGGCTCAGTTCTGGGTCCACTGTTATTTTTATTATATATAAATGACCTCCCACGTTCATCTGATATAGCCTATTGAACTTCATAATGTTTGCAGATGATACAACTGTCTCTTTTCTTGCAAAGATGTTAATACAGCTAAGAATATATTTCATCCAGAATTCATCAGTGTAATGAAATGGTTGACCACCAATAAACTCTTCCTAAATACCAGTAAAACAAATTTCATGATTTTTACTAATAAAAGAAATGTATATCTTGATGAACTTAATGTTAATGAAATCGCCATGAAGGAGTGTAGTGTAACAAAATTTCTTGGTGTAATGCTAGATAAGAATTTGCAATGGAGTGACCATGTAAATTATATCGCGAAAATGATTTCAAGGAGCGTTGCTATAATGTTTAAACTTAGAAATGTAGTCCCTAAACAAGTTTTATTGACTATCATACTCTCGTTCTTCCTTATATAACGTACTGCACCCTTGTTTGGGGAAACTCCGCTAACAACGCATTAAATGGTATCTTTGTCATCCAAAAACGAGCAATAAGGTTATTATCTGATGCTGATTTCCTTGATCACTCTAGTGCATTATTTAAAGAGCTAAACCTACTAAAGTTCAACGATATAACCAAACTGGCACATTTTATTTTTATTTACAAGTGTAAGAACAAAATCATTAATTTGCAATGGGTAAATAGATATTTTGTAACTCATCAAGAAATCCACTCGTATCAGACCAGAAATAGATCAAAGCTTGTTATACCTCAATTTAGATTGTCTTCAATCTCAAAAACTACCCATTTTCATTGTATTGAAACTATGGAATGACTTGCATGCCGATATAAAAAATATTGTGAATGTAAATTTGTTTAAAACCAAGTTGAAATCCCGATTAATAATGGCATACTAACAAAAATCTAGGATTAATGCCCACTAAATTGTCCATTAATATTGTAATACATGTAATATTTATTTATTTATTTATTTATTAATATTAATTAATAACAACTAGCTGCTTATTCTTAATAAGAGCCCAGTAAAGCCTAAAGCTGAAGGGCCAAATTAAATAAAATAAATAGTCGAGCTTCAAAATTATTCATGTCATTGTAAATTGAAAAAATGTATTTATTTATTATTATTAATAAAGGTTATTCTATTCTATATATACATACATACATATATATATATATATATATATGGGCTACGTCGTGGCCGATGTCGTAACACCGCTTCCCGGAGATCAGCGAAGTTGAGCGACATTGGGTCTGGGTAGTAGTTGGATGGGAGACCGTCCTCCGCGCCCACGTAAAGCTGTAGGTCCAAATTGTAATGGGGGATAGGCAACACCAAGACAAACCCTTTTCGTCTATAAATGTATGTCCGCTGACGTCACCATTCGGCGCGAGAGGGCGCCGCTGCAATTGGCTAAAAGGTGAAGTGGGCTAGACTCGCGCTTGCCGCGGGCATTCTTAAATCGGACGTAGTACGCGTAACATGGAGCGCTTCACGACTGCTGAGATGGCTTACATGCATATGGTGTATGGGGCTGCCAATGGAAACGGAAGAGCTGCTGTGAGGTTGTACCGACAGCGCTTCCCAAACAGACGTGTGCCAAACCACCAAACGTTTGCGCATTTGCATCGGCGACTGCGAGAAACTGGAACATTCCACGCAAACATGCATGACACTGGTCGGGAGAGAAACGTGCGCACTCCTGACATGGAAGAAGAAATCCTACGGCGATTTGAGGACAATCCAAGCGCAAGCACGCGAGGTGTTGCACGTATCCTCGGTGTGAACCACGACCTGGTCTGGAGTGTGTTGCACGAGCAGCAACTTGCCATGGACGATACCCGCCCAAACATTGACGGCGAACCGTTCTTGATGAGCATGCACCCGTGTAGCATGTGAATTTGCGTGCGCCCACACGTGAGAATTGTGCATGTTAAACACACCCTCACGTGTGAAACAGGCCTCATCTGAGAACAGCACATAAGCCGGAAAATTAGGCTGCACTGCTGTCTGCTGCAGAAACCAGCGTGCGAATTCCACACGAAAAGGGTAATCCCGAGGTTGTAATGCCTGGACTCTCTGACGATGAAACGGATGTAACTGCTGCTCGTGCAACCCTCTCCAGACCAGGTCGTGGTTTACACCGAGGATACGTGCAACACCTCGCGTGCTTGCGCTTGGATTGTCCTCAAATCGCCGTAGGATTTCTTCTTCCATGTCAGGAGTGCGCACGTTTCTCTCCCGACCAGTGTCATGCATGTTTGCATGGAATGTTCCAGTTTCTCGCAGTCGCCGATGCAAATGCGCAAACGTTTGGTGGTTTGGCACACGTCTGTTTGGGAAGCGCTGTCGGTACAACCTCACAGCAGCTCTTCCGTTTCCATTGGCAGCCCCATACACCATATGCATGTCAGCCATCTCAGCAGTCGTGAAGCGCTCCATGTTACGCGTACTACGTCCGATTTAAGAATGCCCGCGGCAAGCGCGAGTCTAGCCCACTTCACCTTTTAGCCAATTGCAGCGGCGCCCTCTCGCGCCGAATGGTGACGTCAGCGGACATACATTTATAGACGAAAAGGGTTTGTCTTGGTGTTGCCTATCCCCCATTACAATTTGTACAGAAAGTTTTCAAACACCCTGTATATATACATGAAAATGGAGAGTGTTCTGCCAAAACCTTTCTTATAATTCACCCAGAGTTGCTGTCCGTATATATTACTGCAGAAAGCACGAAAGAGAGCGTCTTTAGCTTCATTTGTACAGAAACGAAAGTTCCTTATAGTCATATTCGCTTTAGCACACAGGCTTCGAGATTGTTTTCTTATATCTGAGTTATCACTCAAGGAGCTGGTGATAGTTTGACTCAAATACTTAAAAACTCTTGTACTTCCTCAATTACTTCACCTCTCATTTTAAACCTAATATCAGCTGGCTGATTACAACTTTTAGGATGAAAGTGCATAACCTGAAATATATATATGTGATGATGATAAAAATAACCAGGAAGGAAAATAAAACACGAAATAGTGCTCAAGCGCTTTCGTCTAATGACATCTTCAGGAATACTGAAATTGCTCACAAGATTGAGACTATATATATAGATCACAAAGAAAAAAAATACAGTATATATGATTAGTGCAGAAAATATTTAAGAGGAGCATACAATTCACTTGGAACAGTTACCAGAGTTTTAGCACCTTGCCCTTCTTATCTAAATCTGTTCTGAATTAATTCAAAATAACAAGATCGACCGAAAAAAAGGCCCGGGCTAATGCGACAGAGTCAAACTCTTTGAAGACGGTGTTGACGTCGACACTGTACTGGTACGCATGTTCGTATAAAATGGTAGAATCGAGACGCAGAGATTCTCAATAAAATAATATAAATGAAAAGGTGTTATCCGGTAACAGGTCGCAATCTTTTTATTTTAAATAACTATACGCACCTGCGTATAATGCGTATACCTAGTTACGCCACTGAGTCAGGTAACCCAAACACTCCATCCAGCTATCATTCCATATCCATATTACCAACTTTAAATAAAGTACTTGAAAAAATTATATACAATACACTTAATAAATTCTTATTCAAATATGATATTTTAAAAGAAAAAGTTTGAGTTTACGGATGGGAGTACAACGGACAGCGCCGGCCTTAGGATATTTAATTAGGAATAGGATAATTCAATTTAATTAGGATATTCAACAAAAGTAAATACACAAAATAAAGTTTGTAAATATACAAAAAAGAAAATAACTTAATCAACTACAAATGAATATTTGGCAATTGTAATATAAGAATACTAAAACATAAAAGAATTAACTAGATTTAATAAAAATAAACATAAACCAATTGCAGGTGTATATATAAGTAACAAAAATCTTTTCATTAAAATCTATCTACTGTTTTAAATGACTTGAGAAGAAAAGAAAAATCAAGCTAATACACAAATATATATTACACAATATTACACAAATAAATTACATTAATTTACACCAATTTTGGCACTCTGACGTCGATGGTAAATTTCTGTGAAATTTTCGGGCCACCCTAAGTTGCGGGCCCTGTGCGACCGCACGGTTCGCACACCCCTAAGGCCGGCACTGCAACGGAAGATGGCATAAACATGCTATTAGAAAGTGTTTATCAGAACCTAAACAGCAAATATACACTTTTTTTATTTTTTTTATGTAGGAAGGAATGGCCAAGGGCAAATGCTCGCAAAAGCTCCCCTCCCATAGAAGAAGAAGAAGAAGAGCCAAAATCAAGGTCCGGGGTTTTCGAGATGCCTAGACACTCTGCGTTTGAAAGATGGGAGGTCATAGACAGGAGGAAAGATGGATTGAGGAAGATTGTTCCAGAGTTCACCGGTTGAGTAGATGAAGGACTGAAAATACCGATTAACCCTTGCATGAGATAGTTGGACAGAAATGGAATGAGAAAATGTAGAAAGTCTGGTACTGCGTGCTTTCCTTAAATGAGGCGACGTGCAGTTAGAGAGTTCAGAAGAGCAATGCCCGTTATAATAGCGATAGTAAAGAGAGAGTGAGGCAACATTGTGGCGGAGAGATAGAGAGAGAGAGAGATTGAAGACAGTCAGTAAGAGGCGGGGAATTGATGAGACGAAAAGCCTTTGATTCCACCCGGTCAAGTACGGCTGTGTG
Source organism: Bathynomus jamesi (assembly GCA_023014485.1). Lineage (NCBI taxonomy): Eukaryota > Metazoa > Arthropoda > Malacostraca > Isopoda > Cirolanidae > Bathynomus > Bathynomus jamesi. The sequence goes on along the minus strand of JAJOZX010001963.1, from coordinate 163,060 downwards.
GGTTGAACCACCCCACACATGAGAAGCATACTCCATACAGGGGCGAACAAGACCCCTGTACAGAGCAACTGAGTGGGGGTGAAGAAACCGCGGAGGCTGTACAGTGTACAGCACACCTAACGTCTTAGAAGCTATTTTAGAAAGAGAGTATATGTGATCTTTCGAGGAAAGATCACGAGAAAAGGAAACGCTAGGAATGTTAAGAGAAGAGGAAGGATTGAGTTCTGTGATGGTGAAGGTAAGGGGATAGTCGTGTGGAACATTGTGAGGAGTAGACAGATGGAGGAACTGAGTTTTTGAGGCATTCCCATTCCTAATCATCATATTTCCAGCATATTTCTTCAAACAGGACGCGTTTTTTTCCGCGAACCATTTGACAACTTGGAGGAACTACGCGATCTCTTGAAGAATCTTGAGAACAAATACCACAACATCAAATTCAGGCTGCCATTCGCCAATGGAAGCGACGTGTTGTAATAGTGATTAAAGAAAAGGGTGGTCATATCGCACATAAGTCTTACTAGTATCTGTTTGTTTCCAGTGAGTGTTGATGTTTTAATGCGGAAAGCCATTGTTTTGAACCTTCAGCTTCGACAGTTATAACTCTGTAATTACATTACTTTTAATAAAAAATTTATGGAAATCATTTTGATATATTATTTAACTGCAAAATTTTCAGATGTCTACTAATCATATTAACGGAACAGCGGCTCTTCAAACAGGACGCATTTTTTCCGCGCCATCCGATATAATATATATATATACACACACATGGTGTCCCATAAGTATGGAACCATAGGGTAAAATAAGTAATTCATGTTTTTCCGCTTATGCAAGTGTCCATGATGTCTGTGAGTAAGGAAGAACGCATCCAGGTAATTCTGCTCGTAGGAAATCGGAGTCAGAGGGAGGTCGCTGAGGAATTTAACAGATTACATCCGGACCGCGCGCCGATAACACAGCTGTGTCGGCAAACTTGTAGCAAAGTTTAGGGAAACGGGATCCATAGGAGAAAAACCACGCAGTGGACCTCCGAGGACATCCACCGACGATGACACAGCCGCTACCATCCTCACTCATTTCACAAACAGCCCCCAAAAGTCTTTTCGGCGTTTTTATTGCTGTTTTTATCATTTTGCCCTATGGTTCCAGACTTACGGGACACCCTGTGTGTATGTATATATATATAATTTTCCCAGAAGAGTTCCTTGTTCCATGCACGGTGTGTTTAACATATAAATTTCTCAGGGGACCATTCTGAGTTTGTGTATATATATATATATATATATATATATATTATATATATATAAAGCGATATAGAAGAAAAACGAACTTGAATTGCACAAGGGACAACGAAAAACAGAGAACATAAAAATTGTCCTGGCTAATATTTAAGGAATAGGACCAACCAATCACTCAGTAAGGTTTCGTACCTGAAACGATTTATGGACAAAACAAGGGCAGACATCGCATGCTTCACAGAAACTCATCTTAAGGATTGCCAAGGAAATTGTGAAAACTGCGAACATTGTATTGATAAGAAAAGAGATAAATATAGAGGGCTTCAACTTACTAAGAGCCGAGAGAACTACGAGACGTAAAGGTGGCTGTGCTATATATGTGCAGGAAGGTCATATGACAGAGACTATAATAAGTAAATCAAACAGCTATGTGGAACTACTAGCAGTGAAAATAGAAAAACTAAACGTGATACTAATAGTCATCTATAGACCTCCAAGCACCCCAACCAAAAAATTCTCGGAGGCCATTGATGACATTAGAAAGCTAATAAAGGCCATAAACCCTCCATCCCCCAATATAATGATCTGCGGAAATTTTAACTTCCCATTTATAAAATACAAAAAGGGGGATAGGAATATATATATATATATATATATATATATATATATATATATATATATATATATATATATATACACCAGGACAACGGGGGCACAAGAGAAGACCAGGAGCAAGCGAAAATGTTGATGGCTCTCACAAATGAGTTTATGCTGACAGGAGATAACAGAAAATACCGGAAAAAATAACTGCCTGGATCTGGTATTCACGAATAACACGAACTTGATTGCTGATATAAAAATTACCCCAACCATTATCTCAGACCACAACTTAATCGAGATATCAACAAATATGACGACAGCATTAAAAGACAATACACATATTGAGGAAAGAAGCAAATTTGGGGCCTTTAACTTAAACTCCAAGACTATAAATTGGGAAGCGATAAGATCGCGCATGGCTCAAATAGAGTGGAGAACAATTTTCGAGAATAAAACAATTGGAGAAATGCTAACAACCTTGGAAGAAAAAACGCTGAGAAATTTAGAAAAATATGCTCCGAAATCACAGCCAAAAGGAAAGAGGAGCTGGCTAGAGAGGCAAAAGAGAAGACTATTCCGCAAAAGAAAGAGAGTGGAGGCGAAGTTAGGCAACTGCGGAGATAATGACAGGAAAGTAATACAAGAAAAACTGGAAGGTATCAACAGGGAAATACAAACCCTGATTAAGGATCATACAGAGAGGGAAGAGGAAAAGGCGGTACAAGCAATAAAGGAAAATCCAAAATACTTCTATAGCTATGCAAAAAGGAAAACAAAAACGCGCGCTGCTATTGGGCCCTTCAGGACGAGAAATAATGAACTAACCGACGATCCAAAAGAAATAGATGAAACATTGAGAGCTCAATATGAATCAGTTTACAGTACCCAAAAAGTGACAAAGCGATACCTGACATAGATGCATTCTTTGAAGAGGAATTGCAGGGAGAGTATTTAACAGACTTTGATTTTACCCCAAAAGATGTAGCGAGAGCTATAGGACAAATGAAACCACATTCAGCTGCAGGTCCGGAGAAGTGGAACGCATTATTGATTAAAAACTAAAAATGAAATAGCTATACCTTTATACTGGATACGGAGAAGATCCCTAGACACTGGGGAAATACGGAGCATCTTGAAAAGAGCAAACATTGTCCCTACATATAAAGGAGGGGACAGATCTCAAGCAAAGAAATATAGACCAGTGTCATTGACGTCCCACCTCATCAAAGTATTTGAGAGAATAGTTAGAGAAAAAATTTCTGATTTCCTCGAGACACGGGAAAGATTCAACGAAAATCAGCATGGATTCCGATCAGGTAGATCATGCCTATCACAACTAATAGAACACTACAACAATATCCTAGATGCTCTGGAAGACAATGACAACTACGATGTTATATACACAGATTTTGCTAAAGCTTTCGACAAATGTGATCATGGTATAATGGCACATAAAATGAAATATATGGAAATAACAGGCAAAGTGGGAAAATGGATCTACAATTTCCTCAGAGAACGTCTGCAGGTCGTCAAAATTCAAGGTATATCATCATCAGAATCAGAAGTACGCAGCTCAGTTCCACAAGGGACAGTACTGGCCCCACTCCTGTTCATTATCACGCTAACAGACATAGACAGCGGAGTAAACAGCAATAGTATAGTAACATCGTTTGCAGACGATACAAAGATCAGCAGAAAAATCAGCGATGTACATGAAGTGGAGGCCTTGCAGAGACACACGAACAAAATATACAAATGGTCAGAAGACAACAACATGACATTTAACACCGCGAAATTTCAGCTCTTGAGATATGGTAGAAAAGGGGAGCTTAAACAGACTGCATATTATGCTCCAGATAGACAGGAAATTCAGAGAAGCACAAAAGCGATCGATGTGGGGGTAATAATGACCGATGATGCGAAATTCGAAACACAAAATCAGATAGCGATAAATAAAGCAAAAAGAGTCGCGGGACAGGTACTAAGAACGTTCAACAGAAGGGACAGGACAGTAATGATTCCCCTGCTAAAAACACTGACTATACCAAAACTTGAATACTGCTCAGTTTTGACGTCCCCACATAAAAAGGAAGAAACTAATAAACTAGAAGAAACTCAAAGGCATTTCACAGCCAAGATTGATGGCTGCAAAGAACTCAACTACTGAGAAAGACTGCGTAAACTAAATCTGTACTACCTGGAAAGAAGAAGAGAGAGGTACACCATAATCTACATATGGAAAATGATCGAAAAACTGGTACCAAACCTAAAACTAAACCCAATTACCATTCAAACAACACTGGAAAATAGGAAAGGCAGAATGTGTAGTGTTCCCAAATTAAAGTCCCGACAAGGGACCCCTTCAACTCTGAAGGAAAATAGCTTGGTTGTCAGGAGGCCGACTTTTCAACCCGCTTCCAAAGGACCTCAGAAACGTAACGGGGGTCAAAGTTGAAGTCTTCAAGAGAAGACTGGATGCCTGGCTCAGGCCAATACCAGATGAGCCGGGTCGTGCCTGGCTATGTACGGTGGAGAGCGCAAGAAAGCAACTCGCTCCTCCACCAACCCAGACCTAGAGGCGGGGCCACCAGCTTGACCTCCGTGTGAAGAGAAACCAACGCACAACATAAGGTTCTTAAGGTAAGGTATATATATATATATACACAGGGTGGTGCAAAAGTCCCTATCTATTTTGCTAAAATAATTATTTCTTTTATTTTCTATAGGCCATAGATGATATGGATGTACAAGAACGTGTGATGGTAGTAACACTACGCATCCAAGGGAAGAAGTGCAAAGAAATTCGAGAAAAATTCGAAAGATTATTTCACAAACCAGAACCTACAGACAAAGCAATTCGCGAGCTGGTCAATTAATTTAAAAGAACAGGATCTGTTGATAAGACAAGATCTGGACGTCCAGGTACCTCTCAAGAAAATGTCGAATTGGTAAGAGATGCCTTTCAAACAAATTCTAGAATGTCAATTCGCACAGTATGACGTAGATTCAGAAAACCAAAAACGACTGTTCTAAGGATTTTAAAATCAACATTAAAAAAGAAAAGTTACTATATTCAAGAGCTACACGAAGAGGATTAGCCAAGACGAGCCGCTATGTGTACAGAATTGATTGAAAAAATTCGTACCGAAAACTTATTAAACCACACCCTTCAACGATGAGGCGACATTCTACACATGCGGAAAGATTAATCGACATAATTGTCTATCTGGGCTAGTGAAAAACCAACTGAGTTCTACTAGTGGGAGAGAAATTCTACCAAAGTTAATGTTTGGTTGGGTATGACAGGATCGAAGATTTAAGGACATTTTTTCTTTGCAGAAGCCACGGTAACAGGGCCAATTTAGCTTGACATGCTTCAGTAGTTTCTTGAACCTCAGCTTTGTTCAGATGGCATTCTCGACACTGGTATCTTTCAACAAGATGGAGCTCCATGTCACTATGCAAACATCATTCGGGCGCACTGTGATGAGCTCTTACAAAGTCGCTGGATTGGACTGGTGGAAATAGGCCCTGGGCAGCACGATCTCCAGATTTAACACCATTACACTTCTTTGCGTGGGGCTTTATAAAGTCCGAGATTTACAGATCTGTAGGATCTGCGAACCTGCACTATCGGGGAAGGCCTTACTGAAACTGATTTCCCACCGAGAGGCTTTTTGTATTTGGTTCCTTCAACAGTGTGCTCGCAATCCTCTTTTTCTATCCTCCGTGTTGTTTTCTGATGAGGCTGCCTTCACAAGAAATGGCGTGATCAATTTTCACAACACTCATCACTGAGCCAAAGAGAATCCGCATCCAGTCAAGGCACCAACAGCAATTTAGTATCAATGTTTGGGCAGGACTTATTGCCGACAACTTAATCGGTCCTTTTGTTTTGCCTGGAAGATTAACAGGAGAATCCTATTCCAATTTTTTAAGGAATGATTTAAGCGATTTACTAGATGAAGTTCCTCTTGGTGTCCGACGTCGTAGGTGGTTTATGCATGACGGCGCTCCGCCTCATTTCAGTCGAGTAGTCAGGGACTACTTGGATGACCATTTCCCTGATAAATGGATAGGCCGTAGAGGACCCATTGCATGGCCTGCTCGCTCCCCGGACCTGAATGCACTCGATTTTTTCCTGTGGGGTCATCTGAAATCCATCGTTTACGTGACACTGATTGACAACGTTGAAATGCTTCGCCAACGAGTAGAACAAGAATGCCAGAAAATCCGAGCAGTCTATGACGAGGAGTGTTCAGGCTTGTATTCAAGCGCAAAGCGGTTATTTTGAGCACTTATTTTAAAGGTAAAGCGGATATTTGCTGGAACACACAACAGGCTGTAACTCGGAAACAAAGCGATTTCGGGCATGTTTATATAGACGTTTTTCATTGTTTTCAGGTCCTGAATCACTCCTGAAAGTGGTCCCACATGTTATGAAACACCCTGTATATATAAAAATATATATCCTGAACCGTCGTTCAAACTCAAATATCAGGTCATCCCATAAGTAATGTCGTTTTTTTACCTTTATTTCCAAATGAAAATAAAACTGCATCAAAATAAATTTTAATCAATTTTATATTTTCCTTCACTTTCTATGACTCTCTGCTACCTCTCTACAAGCATTTCAATTCCATATTGATAAAATTTCTTCGGTTTAGAAGCAAAAAACTCAGAGAGGACAATGTTGATAGCCTCGAAACTTTCAAGTTCTTTCCCGTCAGGGTAGTTTTGAAGACTTCTGAATAGGTGGTAATCTGATGGTGCAAGGTCTGGTGAATACGGAGATGTGGAATTTTTTCCCAACCAAGCTGTTCAGTTTTGGCAGTGGTGATTTGAGCAGTATGAGGATGCGCGCTGTCCTGTTGAAACACACCACCCTTGCGATTGGCCAAAGGAGGACGTTTTGTTTGCAATGCAACGCTCCGTCTTTGAAGTTGCTGACAGTAGACTTCGGCTGTAATGGTTTGATTGGGCTGCAACAGTTCAAAATAAACCACTCCTTGAATATCTCACTAAACGCACAGCAAAACCTTCCTGGGGTGCAGATGTCCTCTTGGCTGTGGTGTAGCAGATTCCCCAGCACTAACCCACTACCGATGACGCTTAACAGTGTGATGAAGCACCCAATTTTCATCCCCAGTAATGAGTCGATTCAGAAACGGTGCTTGAAGTTGCCGAAAATGCAATGAAGAGCAAATGTTCACGCGATCTCTACAGTTGTCTGGTGACAACGTATGGGGAACCAACTTCCTAAGTTTCGACACTTTTCCCAGTCGTTGCAGGTGGCGATGAACTGCGGAACCGGTCGAATTTAGTCGCTGGGCAAGTTCTTCAACAGTTACAGCAGGATTTTCTTCAAGTGGTTATCAGAAGGTCATCATTGAACTCAACAGGTTGGCCCGAGCGCGCTTCATCAGTTAAACTATAGCCACCAGACCTAAACTTCTGGAACCATCTTTGACATTTCCTTACATTTAAAGCTTCCTCCCCATAAATATCCTGGATATTTTTTGCGGCTGCAGTCGCGTTATTTCCTTTTCCAAACTCATAAAGCATTATATGCCTGGTGTGTTCCTCTGACACCTCCATCTTATCCGTAAGGGTGAAATAAACGAAGATTGTTAACACGATGAAACTTCACTTAGAGTGAGAAGTAACATGTCTAAATACATAAAAATTAGAGTTTTCCACAAAATATACAGAGAAACATGCGCAAACACGACGCGAGTTTAGCAATGTAAAACAAACGACATTACTTATGGGATGACCTGATATTTGGTGGAGATTGTACACATCAATCGACCAGGAAAGTACAACACTTTACTTGCAAAAATTGTCTTCGCTCAAGTGATTCCGGTTCAGAAATAGATGCAGACCTCCCAGAGAAAACCGTTTTTTTTACCGTCTGTTGGCGTTGCATGTGTTGAGGTTTGGGTTTACTTAAGAACTGAACGAAGAATGGTCTCCGGTTAAAATTTAACTAGAAAAAAGAAATTTCAGAAATTTTTAATGAGAATAACATTTTAAGGAGCAGGACGGGTCTTTTGCTACCGTACTTACGATTCGTGTCACTGACGCGTTATTTACAGAAACGGGAGGTCTGATGACCACTATACGGAAATTATCAAACTTTTCGAGTGAATATTTTCAAAAACCTTACATCATTTTCCTGGTTCAATCACTTTTTTTCTGTTGGGAAATAAAATGTTATCTTTTGTGGGACAATGTTAAAGGTTAAGAAAATTTCTTTTAGTAAAATCAACAATTTATTCATTCGAAGACTTTAACAATAACTATATGGACACCACACCGATTTACAATCTGTCATTAAACCAATTCACAACTACTTCTGAATTTCTCGTGTAATTTTACAATAATAATAATAATAATAATAATAATAATAATAATAATAATAATAATAATAATAATAATAATAATAATAATAACGAAAGAATAGTAGTTATGAAAATGAGTAAATAAACTAAAGGGGGTTTTACAATGAATTAATTAATAATAATAATAAATACTAAATACATTACTACCGAGACACCCTATATTTGGTCAGTTCAAGTTCACTGAGCTTTCTATACCTATACCTATTATCTTTCTGATATGATCGAAGTCCCTCGAACTGACAAGCTCAGCGGTCAAAAAATGTTCCTCCAAATGAAACACGCATTTGTGCGTCAGCTTAAGTTTGAATTTCCGTGTTTATGTTTTAATAAATTAAAGTAGTTTATTTACGTCTAACCTGATCTTGTTTTACCCAAGTTCCACTAAGCCAACCTAAGAAGCAAACGCGCTTCATTTGGAGGGATATTCGATTACTTTGCTTGCCATTTCTAAGGAATCCAAGCAGGAGGTCCCACATAGGCTATAAATGGTATGAACACAATAAATAAATAAAAATAAACGGCGAGAGATACATACCGAGTACAGCCACTTTGGCATATTTTGTTTTTATTCCAACTAAAAGTTGATTTGTGGTAACTGAAATATCTTTCCTGAATTTAAAATCTGATACAATAATTACAAACTGACTTCCTGTCTAAAATAAAAGTATTTAATACGAAGGTTCAGGGGCTGAAAAGCAGCTGTTGACTACCAGTATTTTCAGACAAGAAATAAGGGTAATTATGCAGCTAAGGGGCGTCGCCGAGTTCGGTGATAATTTATGGTTTTCTCTGCATGTTTTTTCATGCTTTGTGTCGTAGATATTGTCAATAGTTGTGGAATTATGAAAAAACACCGTTTAAGGTGTTTTGGATAGACAAGTACCACTGCACAAAGCACGAAAAAGTAGCAGAAAAAACAAGAATTATCACCAAATAATGCAGAAAAAACTAATTATCACCAATTAAATAACTAAGGTTAATTGAATGCCCGGTTAGGTCAATTGAATGGCCGGTTAGGTCAACTGTACGCCCTTGACGATTGGTTAGGTTAAGTCGTGATATTTTCGTTAAAACTAACGAAAATATCATGACAACCTAACCAATCGTCAAGGGCGTACAGTTGACCTAACCGGGCATTCAATTGACCGGGGGCAACTCACAAGTAGATAGATCACAGCACTGCATTATCACATGCTCACATTACAACAATAATTTTAAAAAAATAACGATGAACTTCGATATAATTAAGATTGCAAGTTTTGCGCACCATGTTGGGATCAAGACTGTGAAATGGCGCGATTTTAAACTTGGGATAGAGCCAGGTTTAAATTTGATTGGCTGGATGACGTCACGAGAGCGCGTGTCGCTTGGGAATTGGTTGACGTAACATGGCGGCGATAGCGGCAAATTCGAATTTTTCTAACGTAATTTCCTTAAACTTCACCATAAAAGAATATTTCCCCAGTATATAATTAACTGTAGTGTGATGTACATATATCTCTAAAGTCGAAAAGGGTAGTGTATGTTTATAAAGCCGCGACGCCGCTTAGCTACATAATAGCCGAAATAAGCCTACCTTACCGTATGTGAATGGAACCAGCGTAAAGTAGGTTCAGTGCTCAAAAGTCAAACGTCCAAAGGCACTTTACATTACGTGGGGAAAAAAGTAAAAATCTACAAGAACCGAAAAAGAATACATGCAAAAACAATGTAGTTTCAGAAAAGAAAAAAAAAAAACCCTTAAAATTCGGCGAACTTATTTCCACAGTTGTCCTTTATACGGTATCAATTAAACATATTTCTTAATGAAACGTGAAACTGAACTGTTATTTTGGAACTAAATATACGTTTGTTAACACTAAAAGTATTACTTTCTCACTTTCCGATCTCTAAAACCTTAAGGAAAAATAAATTAGTATCACAAACAGTGTGATTTATATGCAAGACTACATTAATTTTTGGTGTTAATAATAATAATAATTTCATTATATAATTTGGGCAATATATTAAAATTAAAAAAAAAAATTAACCTTAACATACATATCACATACGAAGTTGATATATAAATATAAGCAAACAAATTTAATTTGCAACCCTTTTTAAAGGATTCAATGTAAAAAAATGTCATTTCTATTTTGCGAACATTTTGTTCTCGTCTCAACAACTAAATAAAAGAAAATTGAAATATATTACAATGAATAAAGAATCCATTGCAGAAATAGTGGTTTAGTACCAGCAAATTTTTTCACTGTCCAATTATCATTTTTGGTAAAGCGAATGTAGAGAGGAAATCACCGAACTCAAAAGTTGTTAATTTCTCCCTTTAAAAGTATGGAAATAATAATCTCGGCGAGAAAGTCCATATCGATAAGCATGTTGGACTAATGGTGACGCACGTAAAGTTCATAAATGTATGGTTGTATCCCCATATTTACGGGAGTTGAATATATTAAATATGTATTAATACGTAGATACTGAAGGTTTCGTCAAAACTCTACCTTTATGGTTCGCAAAAGGTTTCGAGCGAGTATACCGCACGTACAGCATTACCATACTTAATACTTACTCTTAACTACATTTAACATATAAACATCTAAAGGGTGGAAGAGAGCCTTTCATTAACTCGATTAAAAACCCGCGTATGTTGACACAAAACACGCCTCTTGACAAAACTTCTAAATGGAATAATAGTTAGAGAATTTAGCAACCGCGCTTTCGATGTGTAATTAATAATTACAATTTGGCCTAAACATTAACAATTAAAATTTTTTGAAACTGCATTATTTTTAAACTGTAAATGACGAAGTCAATAAAGTTGAAACCAAATTTAATTTAGAAAAGGAAAGATTGTTACATCTAAATCAGCTTTTGAGAATTCTTTAAAAATGTTACATTACCTTTGACATAAAACTCTCAAAATCAAAAAATATAAGAAAAATGTGTGGGAAAAATCTGGATAGTAACTCGGAAAGAGGTGAACTAAATTAATCGCGGAAGCAGTGCCGTAAGAGAACCGTGTTATCTTAATGGTAAATCTGAGTAATGTTCCTCAAGATTTCGGGTCTAATGAAGAACTATTTTGTATTAAAATATTCAATATTCTTTAACTTTAAATCAGTTTTGAATTTTAGTTTTACCTTTAAACATTAATGCAAATTAATGTCGAAATAATTATTTATTATAAAATTTATAGCAGTTAATTAAAGGTAGAGGTGTACGGATTAATCAGCATCGGCATCCGCCAAATTTAGCAGATTCTCTTACCGATTCTTTGACATTTTGAAATTTTCATTACAAAACAAAATGTTTTTTCTGTTTGTAAAAAATTGAACACGCAAAAAACACTGATAATTTATACTCGCTTCAATGCGTAATTCCATAAAAATATTTTAGATTCAGGAAAAATGCAAGCTTACTGTAAGTTGTTACCCACAAATATATATTTTCTCTAACCTCTCAATATTATAAACTATTGTAATCTCCTACTCTATATTAATAATTATTGTACATTAAGTACTTTTTTATATTAAACCATCTTATGATCATGATGACTTTATTTTAAGTGTTTTAATAATTTTATAAACCCAAACTGTATGTATATCCATTGTTTTATTCAAATAGGCCACTAGGGTCTTGAAATTAGGAAAATTTTGTTATGGTTTACATTGTTGAAGGGAGAAAATACCTTCAACATAAGGAAAAACAATTGCTTTAAATATTGGTATTCCATTTATGAAACCAAAACAAAATTATTTTATCATTTTACTGAGTAATAAAACTATTTACCATCACTTTAGCTACGGTATACGAGTAACAAATTCTGATACTGTATATTGTGGAGTGAACTAAAGAAAAGCATTTAAACGAATTTGAAATTTAAGAATATGAAAATTTAAAGTTTTTTCACAACAGATCAGTAAAATTTATGAAAGTAATCGATTTTTTAAAAATCGTCAAAGAATCGGCATCGGCAACAGCTAAATTTTGGAATCGGTACATCACTAATTAAAAGCTTTGGTTAAAATGAGGGGTGATCGTGCTTGAGTGGCGCTACTGGTGGTGGAAAAACTTGAGAGACTGGCTCTCGGTCAGGAGTCAGGCAAGCGCGCGATTTAAAACTCCTTACTAATCTCTCTCATTTCGTGCTATTCCCACCCAGAATAGGAATTCTTCAAAGGCGACCCGAGTATGGGGAAACATTCTTGATATAAAATTATTCCTTACTAATAAAAGAGGTTACATTTTCCACTTCGGTTACCTACTTTAGTAGTTGCCTAAAAAGTTTTAAAAAATCTAAAACAACAACAGTGCCTAACAACACCTACCAGTTTTTAATGGAGGCTTAAGCACGCATTTACACTTAATGAAATCATATATTCAAGCAAGCGGAAGGACCGAAGTGGAGGGAAAAAACAAAATGATCTAGCAGCATCTCTGCTATTGTAGGTACGTGTTTAGATCTAGACTATGAAGTTACCATGAGGTACACAAATTTTTCTTAAATCTTAAAAGCTAATAATATTAAAATGTAATATTTACATCATTTCAGTCAACTACTGCAAATGTTGGTATCCGTATCTGTACAAATAAACTCTAGTTTGTATTCATAATTTAAATAAATTTTTTGTCAAAATATATTACATTTGTACTGAGTACATATAAAACTGATAATCAATACGTGAAGTGGATCCATAACTGCAACTAATGTCCAATTTCTGCTCTTCATACGAAATTACGTAACCGACTCTTACTTCTCTAAGATCCAAATTCCTGAGTATCTTCTTCAATAGGCTTGAATTCGAAGGAACCTCTGCCATCCATGTGTAAATAATACTTGAAGAAAATGAAAAGATTTTCATTGAAAACATCATAAACTGACAGATATTATTATTATTATTATTGTAATTGTAATATATTAAGGTAAAAGTAACATGTCCCGTATCCTGCAAGAAAGTGAAGGATAGGGGCCCAAAGTCTGGGCTACCTTAACCAAAGTCCATTAAAGTTGGGTGGCCGACGCGCTGGTTCGTCGTGACGCAAGATACAGAAAACACAACCACCTAACTTTAGGCAGCACTACGGTTCGAACCCATGAACCAACGGAGTCTCAGCACTGCCCACATATGTGGACAACGGGCATTTTGGGAATGCTATGATAGTCCCAATGAGAAAAACTACCACCTTCTATTGTCTGAATGGTGCACAATTTGTCCATATACACTATGTAGACAAGAGGTACTTGTCTATATGATAAGGTCAACCAATCAGATGTCAGTCATTAATGTTGCAGGCGTAAAACTGTTCACTTGTGTAGACCAAAGGCATTAAAGTGTCAATATTATCCTGACAAATGATAAAAAGTTGGCAATATTTTATAATTTTTTGGTTATTTTTTTTAATATATAGGGTGTACATAAAGTCAGGATCTATTTTTGTGAAGCACTTGGAAATTATATGGAATTCAATCATAAAACGATAAAGTGGTAACATTTATTAAATAATTAAGAGTAGGATTCGACGTCACACCCATCAGTATCCCTGCACAGCTCAAATCGTTCCGCAGCATTTCTAAACACATTCTGGAGCATTTGCGGGGTTATGTTATCTGCAGCAGTTCGTATATGTGTACGTAAGTTTTCAAGACTCGTAATCTTCGTCTGATAGACGTGCGATTTGATAAAGCCCCATGCAAAGAAATCTAAAGGGGTTAAATCTGGTGATCTCGCTGGCCAAGGTCTGTTGCTTCCGCGTCCGATCCAGCGATTTGGAAAACGTCAATTTAGATAATCCTGAACAATTTTGGCATAGTGACAAGGAGCACCATCATGTTGATAGACGACGGTACTAACAATCCTATCCCCAATCAGCTGAGGTTCAAGGAATTGCTGCAACATGTCCAGATAAATAAGCCCCGTAACTGTAGCTTCAGCAAAGAAAAAAGGACCATAAACCTTAGATTTTGTTAAACCCATCCAGACATTAACTTTAGGTGAGTCTCTTTCCCAATTTTGGATGAAATCATTCGGTCTTTCATCTGCCCAAATTCGACAGTTATGGCGATTTACTTTTCCACACGTATGGAAAGTGGCTTCATCACTAAAGAAAATGTTGTCCATTAAATTATCACTCCAGATTTGTTCTACAAGATCAGCACACACAGCACTTCGTCGAGGGAAATCTTCCTCATGTAACTCATGTAAAACCTGCAAATGATAGCTTTTCTTCTGCAAATTAACTTTCAGAATTTTGTACACAGATGACGTAGGGAGGCCGAGTCTGTGTGATGCAGCACGAACGGACGTACGTGGCTCCTCAGTGATAATTCTGCGTACTGCATTCACGGTAAGATCTGACATACACAGTCGTCCTGATCTTGCTTCATCATTTACAGATCCCGTTCGTTTAAATTTGTTCACCAATTTTCGTATTGTCTTGTCTATTGGGCCCGGCTTATGAAATCTCCTAAACTTCTCTCTGATGTCATTGTATTTCTTTCCCTCGATTCGTCAAATTACTATTGCCACACGCTCTTCTCTATTCATTCTAAGGGCTTCTGAAAAGGAAAATAGAAAAAAATAATTATTTCACAAAAATAGATCCTGACTTTATGTACACCCTGTATACTTTTGTTAATACAGGGTGTTTATAAAGTCCCTATCTATTTCAGTGAAAACGTAGCAAAAAGGGTAAAATTCAATAATAATATAATAGAAGGCATATATTTAATGAATACTTAAGCAAATGATTTTACATGAGCACCATCAGTATCTCTACAGAGTTCGAATCTGTCAGCAGCATTGTGGAACACATTTTGGAGCATGACAGGGGTTAGTTTTGTAACTGCTGTTACGATACGAGCACGTAAATATTGCAGATCTGTAACCCTCGTTTGAGAGACGTTTGATTTGATAAAGCCCCATGCAAAGAAATTCAAGGGCGTTAAGTCAGGAGATCGAGCCGCCCAGGGCCTGTTGCCTCGACGTCCGATCCACCGATTTGGAAATCGTTCATTTAGGTACTCCCGAACAATGTTTGCGTAATGACAAGGTGCCCCATCTTGTTGAAGTTGAAAGACGACTGTGTTTAAAATGTCATCTGAATGAAGCTGGGACATTTACGTGCTCGTATCGTAACAGCAGTTACAAAAATAACCCGTCATGCGCTCCAAAACGTGTTCCGCAATGCTGCTGACAGATTCGAATTCTGTAGAGATACTGATGGTGCTCATGTAAAATCATATGCTTAAGTATTCATTAAATGTATGCTTTCTATTATATTGTTATTGAATTTTACCCTTTTTGCTACTTTTCATTGAAATAGATAGGGACTTTATAAACACCCTGTATATACAGGGTGTTCCATAAGTCTGGAACTATAGGGTAAAATAAGTAATTTATGTTTTTCCGTTTATGCAAGTGCCCATGATGTCTGAGTAAGGAAGAACGCATCCAGGTAATTCTGCTCGTAGGAAATCGGAGTCAGAGGGAGGTCGCTGAGGAATTTAACAGATTGCATCCGGACCGCGCGCCGATAACACAGCTGTGTCGGCAAACTTGTAGCAAAGTTCAGGGAAACGGGATCCATAGGAGATAAACCACGCAGTGGACCTCCGAGGACATCCACCGACGATGACACAGCCGCTACCATTCTCGCTCATTTCACAAACAGTCCCCAAAAGTGTCTTCGGCGTTTTTATTGCCGTTTTAATCATTTTGCCCATGGTTCCAGACTTACGGGACACCCTGTATATTATATATATATATATATTAACTGCAAACAACACACAGTATAATTAATGTAAAGAACGACGCTTGTGTAGACTGCAAACAAAACACAGTATAATTAATGTAAAGAACGACGCTTGTGTAGAAGAGCGTTCCGCACAAGATGAGGAGGGAGAACGAGCAAATGAAAAATTTCGATTCCTGGGAGGTACCTCATTTTTCATTTGCTCGTTCTCCCTCCTCATCTTGTGCGGAACGCTCTTCTACACAAGCGTCGTTCTTTATATATTATATATATATATATATATATATATATATATATATATATATATATATATAACAAAAGTAAATAGATACCTTCGGTTTTCCCAAATTTTTTTTATTTGATAATAAAGGTCAATAAATAATAACATTTATTGAACCAATATATCGGGTGATTTTTTTTAAACATGCAACACTTCAAAAGGTTTCCATCTTTTTATTAACTGGAATAAAAGCATGAAATTTTTACTGTATCTTCTCTACAGATGAGAATTAGTCTCCCAGTGCAAAACATGCTCTAAGACTAAGTAATGTCCTCTCAGCTGATTAACTCTCTGCACATGAACAAAAAAATTTTGCAGTACTCTGAACAGAGTATCTGTTGAAATCTGAGAAATTTCGTTTAACTGATGCTTCCAATTCCTGTTGTGTGGATTCTATTTAAACACACTGTCTTTTAAATAACCCCATAGAAGAAAGTCACAGGAATTTAGATCTGATGTTGGTTGTCATAATATTCCTTCATTATAAACCGCAGGAAACCTGTTTCACAGACTACATCGAAAGTATCGTGAACTGAGAGGACGTCACAGAGAGCGTGTTTTTCGCTAGGGAACTAATTCCCCATATGTACAGAAGGTACAGTAAAAATTTAATGTTTTTATTTCAATTGATTAAAACGTTCTGTAATGTGATATGATCATGCAATGAAAAGGCGCACAGTAACCTTTCAAATGGACCTGCACGTATCTCACCTCGTGATGCTTCCAGAGGCTCTTCCTATGGGAGACCGTGAAGAGGGTGATACCCACCTCCCTGCAGTAACGGTACATCTCTCCTTCCACGTCTACACTAACGGCGCTCGTGCATTCGTCCAAGATGGCGAACTGCGGCCGATGGTAGAAGACACGCGCCATCTAGGGAAAAAACATTTTCAACGATTTATAAAATAATAATGATGAATATAATCAAAAGGCGGGGGTCCCTTATCGGAAACAGGACACACACTCTTCTCATGGAGTGTGCTAGTCTTTTTCAAATTCCCCTACCATTCTAGGTTTTCCAGGCTAAATATATACTTTTACCAAAAGACTGATTTTATATACAGGGTGGCGCAAAAGTCAGGAACCACAAGCACATTTTATTAAATTATAATAAATATTGGTGGTCTTCCACTTGGAGACACTTTCTGAGGTGTTGAATGCATGTTTGAACATTCCTTAACACATTGGAACTGATTTTGGCACACTCAGATGTGATTTTATCCTTTAGAGAACGCAACGTATCGTTCTGGGTCGATCAGCATAGACTACCGACTTGAGATGGCCCCACACGAAAAATCAAGAGGCATGAGGTCTGGAGACCTAGGTGGGCATTCGACGGGCCCTCGCCGTCCGATCCACTTGCTTGGGAATGTTTCATCTAAAGAGCTCCGGACGATGGTTGCGAAATGGGGTGGTGCACCATCCTGCTGAAACCACATCGCTGCTTCTGCCAATGGAATGTTTGCAGCATATGCACTGTAGGCCGGGTCGAATTTCTGGGGGCAGATCGGGCACTATGTGGGGCTTATGAATTGGGGTCCTGACCAACATACTCCAAAAGAAAGTTTATGCTCCCCCCCCCCCCCCCGTACGACTAGCATACTCCCTCCTATTTTTGGCTCCGCCCCAAAAATGAAAATGGAGACCATTTAGAGCATCTTCTCATAAAAGATGACCCCCCCCTAAAATTGCATAATATATCTCGTGTGCAATTTTCGGGCAATTACCTCAAAAATTTGGATTTCTCAATTTTCACCACGCGTATTTTCTCAAAATATTTGCTATATCAGAAAATTGATTACACATAAACATCGTTTATGTGTAATCAATTTACTGAGCTGTGCGTTGAATTTCAAATTTAATACCAATAAATTTCATGTTCTAATTATCATATATTTTTACAGGAATTATAAGAATTTATGCTCTTTAGATTTACTTATGATCCATGCATGATTCTATAAAAGCTGGATTTTTAATTTTTAAAAAGGTTGAAAAAATGTCAACCAGAAACAAATCTTCGAATGCAGCTTTTAGTTTTGCTACTGAATTCCGCCGATCAATGATTCCTACAAAGGCAGACGTTGTGACACTATTTCTTCATTCAAGAGAGAGAAAAAATCAAGTCAAGGGGATCAGCAACTGCGAACGATTGCTACAATATAGTTACCAAAGATCTTCAAGATATTTGGGCCATGTTCTCTTTCCCTGTCATTCAAGAAAGATCTATTTCTTCTGCAGTGGAAAGATTAATCAGATCAGCTCTTTCCTTGAACAAGGTTCCTCTACGTCAAAGGAATGAAAATTTTGCTAAAAAACTTGCTTCATATGATGAAATGTTTGACATTTGTACTTGCAAATGTTATGATAAAGGAATAGAAAGGCCGTTTTGTCGATGCGAGGTAAAAATCCCAATGGTAGAGTGGGAGTCATTTGTAGGCCAAAAACAAAGAATAAATCAATTAGGGCCATTTGATCGTGAAGCTGCCGCTGTCCAGAGACGATCCCTCTCAAGAGCAAGAGAAGAACAAGAGAGACAACAAAGGTCACAAGTGGAAATGGCAGAGGCTATGGAAGTTGTACCATCTTCTTCAGTAGATGACTTTAGCGAAGATATAGAAGACAGTGACAATGAGCTAGAATTCATGCCCGATGCGGAATTGATTGAAAATGATCAAAATAGGTATTCATACAATGAATTACCATTGGTGGCAGACCGTTACCGTGTGAGTTCGAGAGCTACAGCAGCTATTGTTAATGCTGCATTGAAAGATATGGGAATATTCGATCAATCTAACATGCTTGATAGGAAGAAAATAGAAAGAGAGAGAATTCGTGTAGGCAAGCATGGAAAAGAGAAAGAAGAACATTATGTGCTGATGAAAGACCCTGGAGGTATCTATGTAGACCATCTCTGCCCTGACGCAGGAAATGCTCGGTGTATAGCTGATGAAATTATAACGTTCTTAATTGATTCAGCGAGCATCGACACTCTCAATGCTCTGCTATGCGACGGTACTGCTGTCAATACTGGTAGAATTGCTGGTACCATAAAATTTATTGAAATTTTTTTGCATAGATCAGTTCAATGGCTCGTGTCTTTTACACATGAATGAACTCCCCTTCACACACATATTTGAAACCATAGACGGAAAAACATCAGGGCCAAATACCTTTAAAGGTTCAATTGGAGCCAAATTGAAATGTGATATAACCATTTTAGACTTAGTGGCATTTTCACCAGTTCAGGGCAACGTCCAAGATATACCACCGAATGTCGTGAGAGAGTTGAGCAGTGATCAAAAGTATCTCTATGATATGTGCCTAGCAGTGCAATCTGGATGGGTATCTGAAAGTCTAGCCCGCAGGTCTCCAGGTGCCATTCATCATGCTCGCTGGATTACCCGAGCAAACCTACTTGAGCATTTAAATGTATAATTATTGTGTGTGTGTGTATATATATATATATATATATATATGCACTAAAATCATAAAATAACACGTGACCTTATTAATAAGCAAACCACCACAAGGAAAAGGAAACACAAAGTCCGAGCGCTTTCGTGATATATATATATATTATATATATATATATATATATATATATTATATATATATCTCACACACACACACATATATATATATATATCACACACATATATATATATATCACACACATATATATATATATCACACACATATATATATATTATCACACATATATATATATATATATATATATATATGAAAATTATTTGACGAAAGTAACACGTGAAAAATATTTATGATGAATAAAACCACAGGACAGTTGTCCAGTGCTCTTTTTGTCCATTTGTCAGTTTATCCCACTGTATTGATTGGAATAATGCTTCAGTTTTATTTCACTCTAGCAACATTGTTAATAGAAATATTCTTGAGTCTGCCATTATCCAACTTTCAAATAACTTCAACATAAGCAAAGGTCTGTTTCAACGCGATCCTGTTGTTTTGAATTCCTTCAAAACAGATTTAGATAAAAAGGGTAGGACGCTAAATCTTTGGTAAACTTGTATGCTACTTTATTAACTTTTTATCTTCATTTTATTTTTATATATATCGAAACTTGACTATAAAAGGCAGTGTGTTAAAACCCGGGCAGATTTCCAGTATAAATTTGTATTTTTATAATTCATTTGATCTTGTGCTAAAAATCGATATTTTTCCTTACAAATCTGTATGACTCTTTGTTAATCCTTTAATTTTTAATTTTACTTCTGTTTATTGCATATATATATATATATATAAGCAACAACCACAAGGAAAAGGAAACACAAAGTCCGAGCGCTTTCGTGATATATTCACATTATCAAGGAGGAACAGAAAATTTCCTATTTTCTGTTCCTCCTTGATAATGTGAATATATCACGAAAGCGCTCGGACTTTGTGTTTCCTTTTCCTTGTGGTTGTTTGCTTATTAATAAGGTCACGTGTTATTTTGTGATTCTAGTATATATATATATATGTTTGTGTGTATGTATGTTATTTATTTATTTATTTTTCTTTTTTTTTTCTTTCTGTAGCCTATATATAGGCCGTAACCTTTTATGTACTTCAGTGTTCCTGAGGATGTCATTAGACAAAAGCGCTTGAGCACCTTTTTGTGTTTCCTTTCCTTCGTGGTTTTATTCATCATATATATATATATATATATATACACACAATAATTATACATTTAAATGCTCAAGTAGGTCAAACATTTGTATAAATTTTCGTCTGTGTTCATATTTTACCCAATGGGTTCACAGGTTACACATTTTATATTTTCAAATTTTTAATCACTTTTGCTTGTGCTGAAGTAGTACGGTGGGGAGGGGGGGTGGGGGTGTCCTCCATCAGCAAGTTTAGAGAAAACGATTTTATGCCGTATACAATTATTATTTTTTCGAATTTTACCCTCGTTAGGATTTTAATTTAAAAAATCGACATCAAGTAAGTCATACTTCATGCTATCTCAAGCTCTTACACATCCAGTGATTGTATGGAAGTATGTAGTTGTATGGACAACCTTATGGCAGAGGTAGGGACCCTTGGTATAACTGATACCAATTTAATTTTAAGCTAAATACAAAAGCATATAATAGAACACACAAAAGGGATTTCAACTCTCTTTCCTCTAAACATGACAGTGACTCAGGCTGCGTTTGAGCATATTTCAGTAATTCGATATCACAAAATGACCCCCCAACAAACACACGCGAAATTAGGTGGCGTTTACGAGGTTTTAAAGTATCACCATCGACATACTCGTATATAACACAGAAAATGTTTGAAGAGGGCAAAGCACAACCTGAGATTTGGGTATGAAATGTGGGTTCTCAAGAGAGGGTACAATAGGTCGAAGCGAAATACTATCCAAAACACTTCAACCACCATAGTTAAAATATCAACTTCAGACTTACACTTCACTCCTTAATCTTTAATTAAGTTATTAATTAAAGCTATAAATCAGTTGCAGTAAATCCACGACGAGAAAAACGTGTCTCCTCTACTCCTCTATTCAGTCTTATCCTGTTCTTTCTACGATAATCTTAGCCTTCCCTTACCGCCACTCTCTGTTTCTCTCCTCCGGATAAGATGTCCATCCAGTCGGCAATAGCATCCCAACCATCTCCTTCCCTTTCCATAAGGTGCAACAGCTGTACCCTTCCAAGCAGCTTCTCAAGGTCCACATCTGTTACGCCTTTCGCTAACATATCTACCTTTGTGTCAGGATAAATCACCTGTAGGAGGTCAACAAACAAGCTGTTAAAAATCCCGCTTACTCTATTTTAGTCGATAGTTGTATTTTAAAAATTAGGGTTTAGTCGATAGTTGTATTTTAAAAATTAGAGTCTTCAGCAAAGATTTAAATATTCACAAATCCCACTTAAGAAGCAATCAATATTCAGGGTGAATCAGGTTTACATTTAGCAATATACATTAGTACGTTTAAGCTGAATGATCACTTTTACAGTACAGTAGTTTGAAAACCACATAACAGAACACTAAGGCTGGCCGCACACAGGATCGTCTTGCGACTGACGACTTGAGTCGTCACGACCCGTCGTCAGTCGTGAGTAGCAAGACGATCATGCGTGCGGCCGGCCTAACATCAACGTACGTAACCAACATCATGTTATTACATAACCAAACTGCGTTCATGAACAGTTTTATAACAAATTAATCGTAGTTTAGATCTTACCTGGTCTCTAAAGGAGCCCAAGGTCATGTAGGGGCGCTGAGGGATGTAAAAAAGCTTTCCTGCGGAAGGCTTTGTTAAAACACCTCCAAAAGTGGGCCAAAGCTGAAATTAACAAAACGTGTATTAAATTCAAGTATCTAAAAGACTACGTATTTATTTCTTTGTCTTTTCTGAATTTACGATGGATAGTTGGATATGAATAAAATTGAATATGGTCAATACCTTTTCAGGGTCTTTAGAAGACTACCCATTACCCAACTAATATGTATGAATATCGCTAACACTTTCAATGGTAATCAAGAGATGCAAGGACTTCGTTCATATTTAGGTATCCATGTTCACCAACGGAAATAAAAATGTATTAAGTCCAAGATCTTTCGATACTTCTGGAATCATTCCTTCCCAACTTAATTATAACCTCACCTCTCCGAGAACCCTGAATAAGGAGGATTTCCCACAGCCATTTGGTCCACAAACGAGAACATTCATTCCTGACCTGACCTCGAAGGTCAACTCCTTGATGAGCATATCTCCATTTGGAGTGATCAGGGGGACGTTTTCAAACCGAATCAAGTTGTCTGTATTCACAACCTTTCCAGTTCCGAAAGCGAGCGAAGGACATACCGCACCATCTTAATTAAGGAATGTCATCAGGTTACTAAATAAAGTACTGTAGTTAAATATGTGCTTATATTAAACTCATGAAAGGTTCACCAAGGAGCTACTGTAGCATACCAGAATAAGGAGATTCACTAAATAATAAAGTACTACAGTGAAGCGTTTAGAAACGTAAAGTGGTTCCATAAATGCCTGTGTTATGAGGTATAAACATGAACTTTAAAATCTGAAGGTAATACCACCTATACCTAACACTCTCAACTGTAACACTACTACTTCAACTGCTCCACGCAAGGATTAAATACTAAATATTAAATGTATCCTTACTGCTCAGTTTTTGATTGACCATCGTGCGCTGGTAGACGCCCTGATTCAGATCATGCAGGACAGTGATCAATTCCTGCACTCTGGCGGTGAATCCGGCGAGCCTCGTCAGTTCTCGACCAGCGAGAACGAGACGACCGATTGCTTGCGCCAACTTCACCAACATACGACCGCTTTTGTAATACTCCTGAAGCACAGACGTATAAAGATCGCATTAGCGAGAAAGAGTATAGTCGAGTTTATGTATTCCATTTTTGTTTTCACGAGTGAGAGAGATGTCAGTTCACTGGCTCAGCTCACGTGGTATCTTAGAAAGACGACAAAGCGAGATGACAACTGAAACGAAGCTGGATGCATGTACTATTTTGAGGAGAGTTTTTCCTACTGCAAAAATTACGCCCGTATATTAGAACTTTCACCTCACTCTACCCCGGGTTACTGCTAAGTTTTGTTTGACATGAAAACTTAAAAAACTGGCGTTTTAAAAATGTCTAAAGGGATTCTTTCAAACTTAAATAATATATAATGAAATGATGACAGTTTTAAAGAGGAAATATATTCATTCGTATAGAATATACATTATACACTACGGGAAATATCGGTCAAGGCAAGGATTTTCGACAGTGTCTTATCCGTACGTGTATATTCTAATCATCTTTTCCACTCTTCCTAAATAAAACTACTTCAAAAAAGCACTTAATCGGATTTCATGTTCAATGTTTGAACAATGTACATATTATATACTTCAGACTTCTCGTAGCATCGTTCACCGCGAATGCCCCAGCGGGTAAAGCGTTCCCATTAATCTGAAAGTATTGGGCTCAATCAAGTTTGTGCTTAGCCTCCAAATTTCAGGGATTAAGGTGCTTCTCTACGTCTCCTCAGTAGGGTAATGGTTCGGATCTCCCGTAAAGCTGTAGAAGGTTCTGTCCGTTATATGACCTTAGCTGTTACGAAAGAGGCTAACTGAACACTATTTGTTCACCTTCAGTGGGATTCTCAAAATATCAACAAAAATGAGAGCTAATTATACTGTACCCCAAATTAACATAATGACACGGAAAAATCCCCTCCAGAATTGTTCATAAAACAGCTTAGACAAAAACACAAACCATTATTTATGCTTCAAGGCTAATGAAAAAAAAAAAAAATTAATATAAAAAACAGCCATTCTGTTTTACTGCTTGTATTTTAAGTGTAATGATGGGGTTGTTTAACCTCCTTCGCAATATCAAAGGTCATATAATGGAGGGGACCTACAGCTTTAAGTGGGATTCAAACCACGTGTTGCTACATAATCTAGACGCGGAGAACGGCTCCCAATCCAACTACTACCGAGACTCAATGTTGCTTAACTTCGCTGATTGAGGAAAGGGGGTATTACGGCACCGGCCACGACGTAGCACTTCTGTTTTTTTTTTTTTTTTTAAATAAACATTTCCAGCATTACAGTACTTTTTTTTAATGACATTTCAACATTCTGCTTCTGGTTTAGTAAACCGAGAATGTTGAGGATGGTAATTAAAAAACATACATGCTCGTCTATCAAGGCCATTTTATATTTTAAGGAACTGCAAACAATCTCTAATGAACACCACCCACCCTCCCGACCACCACCTAAAATGAAAAACTAAAAATTTTCAAACAGCCTTAGCCTTTGACCTGAGTCAGTCAGTCAGTCAGTCAGTCAGTCAGTCAGTCAGTCAGTCAGTCAGTCAGTCAGTCAGTCAGTCAGTCAGTCAGTCCTTGTCTGGAGTGGGCATTAAGTCCGGAGAAAAATCTTATTAACCAAACTTTAATCAAATACAACAAAACACATGAAAAGATGCTGTGCCCTGCAAATGCTGCCAAAAGGGCCTAGGAAACTATTCGCTTTGTTAAATTAAATTTCCTTGCTCTTCATATATACCAGATAAATGGTTCTACTGGTATTGCCCTCTGCAAAACTGTTACAAAAAGGTGTGTGTGTGTGTGTGTGTGTGTGTGTGTGGTGTGTGTGTGTGTGTGTGTGTGTGTGTGTGTGTGTGTGTGTGTGTGTGCGTGCTCATAGGAGGGTCTTGATCAAGTACGAGAAAAACATTATATATATATTATCAAGAGCCTACCTCCATCCTGTCTTGATAAGGTTTCCGAGCCAATTGAGAAGATGGGATCAGGTAAGGATAAGCAACCACAAAAAATCCAACACAAGTTGCAAGGTCTGAAAAAATAAGTGAATAAATGAAACAGGTATTCAATATTTCAATTCTTTATGTACAAATTTCTGATATACAATTATAAAAGCAGTCCAATCATCAACTACCAAATGAAACCCTACAATATTGACGGATATTTTTACGCAATGCGACTCTCTTTTAGTAGTATACTCGTTTAAGAAACTAGTAAAGAATACTGTGCGCGAATCTTATCTTAACTGGAATGGTTAATAGATTTAACTTAACGATCAATAAAATTTGTACGAGAAATAAAAAATGTTATGAACAAGATCTATGTCGGACCAACATCAATGCCCCCGCCTATATTTATGGCCTTGCCCGCTGATGTAGACTTGGGTATT
Organism: Bathynomus jamesi; assembly: GCA_023014485.1. Classification (NCBI taxonomy): domain Eukaryota; kingdom Metazoa; phylum Arthropoda; class Malacostraca; order Isopoda; family Cirolanidae; genus Bathynomus; species Bathynomus jamesi. The sequence continues at coordinate 137,070 of JAJOZX010001963.1, read as the reverse complement.
GCTCTCGAAACATTGTCTTGCGATGATGATCCAAGATCCATATCCGTGAAGTTTCAGCAAATTATGTTACGCGATTCAAAAGTCATGGCGCGGACAAGATAACGTGATGAAAAGACGAGTGCAATCCAGTATGGTCCCTCCAAATTTTTTTGGAGAGGAAGAAAGATAAAAGTGCTAGAATTGTCTTTAAAACTAGCGCGCACACACACGCACACGCACACACACACACACACTGCAAACCCACAAGGAAAAAGAAAAACGATTCCAAGGCCTTTCGTGTATTCAGAGCTACATCTCATCAGGGAATGAAGAGAGAAGGCAAGATGCCCATAAATATATACAACGTAGCGGAAACCAAAGCAATTAACACATACTTAACAAGAGTTAATGAGAGGCAAAAGGAATTTTAACAAGATATTGTCAATTTTATACATTGCCGCACTGTTATTGAAATTGTTTTTAAAATGAATAAATGCACATTCTAAAATATTTCTTTCTATTATATCTCTGTTTCCAACAAGCGCTTTAGAACTCTCCCACTTGATGCTATGATTACATCTATACATATGGTTAAACAAAGCATTGGAATTATTAGCTGTTCTACACGCAGATTTATGCTGTTTTACCCTAATATCTAACGTTTTACCCGTTTGGCCTATATATACTGAGTTACAGTGTGTACACCCAATCGAATACACACAACCAACAACATTTTCTGAGCTATTCTTTATTAGGCATGATTTAACAGTATTATTATACTTAAAGACTACATTGATGCCAATTGCTTTAAGTAAAGTAGGGAGATATTGAAAATTAACATGGTAAGGTAGGCTAAGGATATTTTTATGCTCAAATTCCTTTACAGTTACATTATAATACCTATTCTTGGCTTTCCTAAGACAGTTATCTAAAAATGAAATAGGATAACATAATTTAGTACCAATATTCATGATATGGCATAACTCGGAATCTAAAAATTCAGGACTGACAACTCTCAATGTTCTAAGAAACATAGCAGAGAAAATAGAGGATTTAATCGAGGGATGATGGTCAGAATAAAAATGCACGTAAGAGTTATTATTAGTAGGCTTGCGATCGACTTCAAATTTGAACTGATTACAGCATCTCCAAAGTTTTAGATCCAGAAAAGATAGGCTTCCATCATTTTCTTTTTCAACTGTGAACTTAATAGATGGGACTAAATTGTTGAGCCTACCAACAAATAAGTCAACATCCAAATTATTAGGCCAAAGGCATAAAATATCATCTATATACCTGTACCAAACCAGGTTAAAATTAACAATCGAAGGCAAAATTCTACTTTCAAAAAATTCCATATATAAATTAGCTAGTACAGGTGAAAGGGTATTTCCCATCACCAATCCAAACGACATAGCATAAAACTTATTTTCAAACTGAAATTTACAATCTTTGACACAAAGCCTAATTAACTCAATAAGAGTGTTGTGTTGAACAGGGAAAGAATAGTCAGAGATCTTATCTTTTAAAAAACAAGTACTTTGGTAAATAACGAGCGTACATCAAAGCTTACCGATTTGAAATTAGGGTCATTAGGAAACTTCAGTTTGTCAATAAGATCCATGCTATTTACAATATGTGACTTAGAAATAGAACCAACTAACGGCGTTAATAAACTAACTAACCATTTAGATAGCTTATACGTTACGGAGCCTACTGAGCTAACAATAGGCCTCATGGGATTATTAACTTTGTGTGCTTTTACTAAGCTGTACAGTAGGGTGGTCCAAAAAGTTAAAGCATTGACTAAGTTCTCTCCACAAGGTTGGTTTTATGCCTCTTGGTGTGGACAGTATTTGTGCAAAGTTTCACGTTATTCGGTTAATATTTAGGGGTCGCCCCACTTGCCCCCTTTTTGAAAATTTGGGAAAATATATAGACAACTGAATAACTAAATTTTTTTTTGGTTCTCAAAGAATATGAAAGAAAACAGTAAGACAATAGGACATGATAATGGGTGTATCTTCATTATTTCTTCTGCATCAGAGTCGCCTTGGATGGTATTGGTATCTGTTTTCGGTGGGCGGCTACGAGTTGTAGGAGGTACTGCTTCTGGTCCTCGTTTCGTGTCAAAGTGTCATTGTAGCGTTGTGCGAGAGCAATACCTCGCTCGGCAGCATCATTGACGACTTTCATCTTTAAGGCGCGATCTCTAAGTTCCCTGTAGTTCTTGTCATTTGGCCATTCCCGTGGATCTTTTTGAAGTAACTGGCGCGCTTCCTCCTTACCTCCAACTTTCAAGGCATCAAAGAGGGTCAATGTCCTTTTCGTGACGAAGGATGCCACATCATTTTCAACACCAGCTTCCGCCATGTCGATTCGTCGGGGGCAGCCATTCTTTTGGGGATGTTGGAGGTGTTGAACCATTCTCCTTTTGGTATCAGGATCGATCCTATTATCGAAGAAGGCCAGTCCAATCAGATGCTCCGACAAGTACCACAGGTGGCGTCTTAGAGCTGTCTTCGCCGCTTGTGCAGCTCCTGCGTGTGGATATTTTTCCAGAAGATGCAGCATTTTGAGATCATTGAGAGGAGCTTGTCCCCCATTGGCGCTTCATGCCAGTACTTGACGTAAATCAGACTGACAAATAAAGCCAGCTGAGTCACGTTTCGTTCTTCGCGTGCTGTGAGCTTGAATTGATAGTGAAAGAGGTAGATTTTGAGCGCATAAATCGCCTTCGCCATCCATCTCGCGTGGTGCATGGGACCCGGAGCTCGGATAAAGAGTTGACCACCAGTCTTTCCCCCCAGGAAGAGCAAAGATAGTTCAAGGAACTTGTAGTCGTCACGAGGTTGGCTTGCCTGAAGAGCATTAGGTAAGTAAGTGAGCATCTCTTGGAGTTGAGGGTTCTCGAACAAGCTGTCCGATGCTGAGACAAATGCTTCGTGGGAGAGAGATGGCCATTCCTTTTGAAATCGCTTAAAAAGGCCTGTTTCAGGACTTCCTGTTGAGCCAAATATTGAGGCAAAGACATCAGCAAGTACGACTTCAAGTATATGATGTCGACAACCGATCCAAACTAGCTCGTGACCCAATGCTTCTTCAATCCTGACACAGGCTCCGCGATGTAAACCCGTGTTTGACGCAGTGGTATCGAAGACGAGACCTCTCATGCTGTTCCACGTTCCATAATTTCATAGTTTGAAGGCATGCCTGGGCCTGTGCTTCTCCAGTTCCTTGTTTCATCTTTGGGACACCAAGCAGCTTCTCCTGTCCATTGAATGTTATAAGGATTGCTATCCAATGCACATTCGTCTTCTTCCCTTCAATGCCGGGGAGAAGCTTTCCGTCCCAATGGAGAAGGACAGGGTCTTCTAGAGAGAATGATTCTAGGTCTTCTCGAGCTGCCTGTTCTCGCCCACTTTCTCTGTAGCGATGAATAGAGCTCCGAGAGCACGTCATCCCAGACAGATCATGCCCCGCGGCCTGTAATACAGCTCCAGTTACGAAAACAGCATTCCGGTCAGAAAGATTGGTGCGATCCATTGCTCCAATTACTTCTGGAGATTGGAAAATGTTCGTAACCTTGTTCTTGGGACGCTTTGGTGCCGGAGCTTCAGACGAAGAAGGAATCGGAACCGATGGTCTATAGTCGTCGTCGTCTTGCGAAAAAAGGGAAGAAGAAGAAGAGGAAAGATCAATTGATGACACTCCTGCTTCTTCCAAATCTTTCTGTGTTGCTTCATGCCTTGCCTTCCTCTTGGCTTCCTTCTCCATTCTGGATCGCTTTCTGTCCTCTTGTGTAGTCGTTTCCTTATCAATGCCAGCCATGCTGCAAGAATTGACGTCCTTGCGCTGCATGGACAGGAAATTTCGGTCCTCAACATTGACGATTGTGCTCATGGCATCACTGGTTGCGATGTCAAACAGTTCCTGGATGTCCGCTTTGAAGATGTCTTCATTCATTCTATCGCTGGCACGTTGGCTGGTCCTGTGCTTCTTGAGTGTTTTGTAGCGGTCTAAAAGCTTTGAAAGCTTACGGACACAGGAGTCGATCCGTTGAGTTGGGATCCGCGCTCGGGTCCAGACTTCAATCACCCTCTGGCATGCCTGGTTCAGACTGTCGGAGGTGGTTTGCTTTTGATTGATGTGGTGGTATTGCCCCAAGAGGAGGGCGTCAAGGCATGTAGGGAGCCTTGACGTGGATAAAGTTCCAGTTGCCATCCGAAGAAGCCAAACTTTTGGAATTGATCGAGTTTGAGCCATCGGACCTACAGAAGAAAAAGTACATTATATAATATATATATTCAGAGTGGGGCGACCTCGAAATATTCACCAATCACGCTGCAATTTGCACAGACCATGTGGACACTAAATGGACAAAAACCACACTTGTGGAGACAGTATCTAAGACAATTTTGAAATTTCCCCCTATGGATTTGGACCACCCTACTGTACAGATATGTTAGTGACGGATTGATACTAAGAAACTGCTGCGAAAGCCCATTATAGTTATTTTTTAATATTTCTCTTAATTTTCTGTTAAACATTTTATTTAACATCCTCCAATGGGTCTCTTTTAGAGGTTTGTACGTGTCGCGATCACTCAATAACGTATTCATCTTTTCAACATAACTGTTTTTGTCCATGACGACGATCGAATTAGATTTGTCCGCTTTAGTAATATGTAGTAATGCACCGGAGGCAGATTTTGGCTGGAACCTCCGGCTTAGTGTTTTTTCCTCCGGCCGGAGGTTCCGGCCAATTGATTTATTTCAGTGTGTGTGTGTGTGTGTGTGTGTGTGTGTGTGTGTGTGTGTGTGTGTGTATTCGTGTTCCATCGTCTCATCTATTTAGGGTTTATATATTATAGTCCTGCTATTTTAAATTATTAAATCTTTAATAACTTTAACTTTATAAAAGTCGACTTTCTATGCTTTGTGTGTGCTAATTTCTCTAAAAATTCCCATTGAACAGAATATCCTCAGGTTATGAAACTTATGTCGTCTTGCTGAATGCTCAGTAAGTAGCCTATATCAAATCAATTATTAATATAATCACTGATCACTCAAAATAAATTATTATTACAGTCACTGAGAACTGAAATATTAATACAATCACTGATCACTCATAAAATAAGTTATTATTACAGTCATCTGAGAACTGAAATATTCAGATAGAGGTGCAGAAATGAGGTTTTATAGTTATATAGAATTAAAACTAAAAGTTATCAGAATTGAGTTTGGTGTACTTGGCAGTTTAGTGAGACCTCCGGCCGGAGCAGGTTTTCTAAAATGGCTGGAACTCCTGCTCGGCCGGAGCCAGAGCTCCGGTGCATCACTAGTAATATGTAATGAAGACGATACTGTATATTGGACGATACACCGTTCGGTGACACCGAAAGAATTATTTTAAAGAAACATTAATATAGCCCGCATCGAAGTGAAGAACGCCTTCAGTGTCCCCGAAGTAAGAAATTTATTTTTTTTTTCCACCGTTCCTCATGTGTGGAAAAGTACACTTTTGGATGATATTTACAACAACTTACGTAGAAGATGCAGAACTCAGAACAGAAAATTAAACAATAGACTGGAGGATTTAATTCGTAATAGTTACTGGACTAAAAAAAGTGATTTTAGTAATATTGTTAACTTGTCGTCCCATGAGCTAGAGTGCTAGACTTCAATACGAAATGTGCGTTAGATTTGGGGTTAGGATTCTCAGTTCCAAAAAAGCCCAGCAGTTTACTGATTGCTAAGTCTTTTATCAAGTTTTTAAAACACAGTAATATATCCGAAAGTGAGGTGACTTTAGCCAAAGGCTGTGTGTATAGTGCTTTTAATACGAGGTATGAATCGAATTATCCGTTGAGGTTTGAAAAAGCCCTAAAAACACTTAAAAATAATGATTCACTACATATTACTAAAGCGGACAAATCTAATTCGATCGTCATCATGGACAAAAACAGTTATGTTGAAAAGATGAATATGTTATTGAGTGATCGCGACACGTATAAACCTCTAAGAGACCCATTGGAGGATGTTAATAAAATGTTTAACAGAAAATTAAGAGAAATATTAAAAAATAACTATAATGGGCTTTCGCAGCAGTTTCTTAGCATCAATCCGTCACTACCATATCTGTACAGCTTAGTAAAAACACACAAAGTTAATAATCCCATGAGGCCTATTGTTAGCTCAGTAGGCTCCGTAACGTATAAGCTATCTAAATGGTTAGTTAGTTTATTAACGCCGTTAGTTGGTTCTATTTCTAAGTCACATATTGTAAATAGCATGGATCTTATTGACAAACTGAAGTTTCCTAATGACCCTAATTTCAAATCGGTAAGCTTTGATGTACGCTCGTTATTTACCAAAGTACTTGATTTTTTAAAAGATAAGATCTCTGAATATTCTTTCCCTGTTCAACACAACACTCTTATTGAGTTAATTTGGCTTTGTGTCAAAGATGGCAAATTTCAGTTTGAAAATAAGTTTTATGCTATGTCGTTTGGATTGGCGATGGGAAATCCCCTTCCACCTGTACCAGCTAATTTATATATGGAATTTTTTGAAAGTAGAATTTTGCCTTCGATTATTAATTTTAACCTGGTTTGGTACAGGTACATAGATGATATTTTATGCCTTTGGCCTAATAATTTGGATGTTGACTTATTTGTTGGTAGGCTCAACAATTTAGTCCCATCTATTAAGTTCACAGTTGAAAAAGAAAATGATGGAAGCCTATCTTTCTGGATCTAAAACTTTGGAGATGCTGTAATCAGTTCAAATTTGAAGTCGATCGCAAGCCTACTAATAATAACTCTTACGTGCATTTTTATTCTGACCATCATCCCTCGATTAAATCCTCTATTTTCTCTGCTATGTTTCTTAGAGCATTGAGAGTTGTCAGTCCTGAATTTTTAGATTCCGAGTTATGCAATATCATGAATATTGGTACTAAATTATGTTATCCTATTTCATTTTTGATAACTTAGGAAAGCCAAGAATAGGTATTATAATAATGTAACTGTAAAGGAATTTGAGCATAAAAATATCTTTAGCCTACCTTACCATGTTAATTTTCAATATCTCCCGACTTCACTTAAAGCAATTGGCATCAATGTAGTCTTTAAGTATAATAATACTGTTAAATCATGCCTAATAAAGAATAGCCCGGAAAATGTTGTTGGTTGTGTGTATTCGATTGGGTGTACACACTGTAACTCAGTATATATAGGCCAAACGGGTAAAACGTTAGATATTAGGGTAAAACAGCATAAATCTGCGTGTAGAACAGCTAATAATTCCAATGCTTTGTTTAACCATATGTATAGATGTAATCATAGCATCAAGTGAGAGAGTTCTAAAGCGCTTGTTGAAAACAGATATATAATAGAAAAATATTTTAGAATGTGCATTTATTCATTTTAAAAACAATTTCAATAACAGTGCGGAATGTATAAAATTGACAATATCTTGTTAAAATTCCTTTTCTCTCTCATTAACTCTTGTTAAGGATGTTGTAATTGCTTTGGTTTCCGCTACGTTGTATATATTTATGGGCATCTTGCCTTCTCTCTTCATTCCCTGACGAGATGTAGCTCTGAATACACGAAAGGCCTTGGAATCGTTTTTCTTTTTCCTTGTGGGTTTGCAGCACTCATTCATTTCACGTGTTTAATTATATATATTAGGGTGTCCCAGCCTCACATGTGAAAATAAAAATTTGCAAGTCAAATCGCACACCCCTTTAATTAATTACACTTGAAGAAAGGAAAGAATGGGCGAAATTTCATTGGCCTATTAGGAGGGAAAGGGTCCCCTCATTGACCTTGTTTATTCGACCCTATATGAACAAACGTAAATGCTCAGCATTAATCATTCTAGAATGGAAGAATGAAATGTAAATTCTTTCTAATGACTAAATTAAAGGAAATGGAAATTCTTCCTAATGGCATATTTCATTTCGGGGACAGAGGATCTTTTTGTCTGCTGAGGGGAACTGCTGGCGGTGGTATTCGACGACTTGGTACACGAGCTGCCGTTCCTCCTCGTTTTTTGTCAGGCCCTCGTTGAAATCTTCCGCCAGTTTCACCGCCCATTCTGCCGCGTCGTTCACAGACTTCAACAATGGTGCACATCCTTCGAGATCTTTGGGGGTTTTTGGAACCGGCAGCTTCAGGCAATGAAAAAGGTTTTGAGTCCTTTTCGTGACCAAGGTGCTCAAATCCGACCGTCTCACGGTCAAGACACCTTTCCCTCCAGCCAACGCAGATCTTTTGGGTTTTCGGTCTTCTTGTGCAGGTTTTGGAGCATGGCCGTCTTCTCTGCATCGGTGGTTTTGGAGGAGAACATAGCGAGTCCGGCTAAATCTTTGCTTAGGTACCAGAGGTGGCCCCGGAATTTCGTCAATGTGGCGGTACCTACATCATGATCCACCGCCTTGTACCACTCTAGGTCCTCCAACAGCTCCAGGTCATTGACGGGCGCGTCCGCCGTCAATGGAGCCTCGAACCACCTCTGGAGGTAGATGGTGATGGCAAAGACGTTTATCCTGCGTAGTGACCGGACCTCGTGAGCGGTCAGGTGGAATTGGCTTCGGAAGATGAACATCTTAAGACAGTAAATGCCTTTGGCCATCCACCTGGCCCGGTGGTATGCTCCAGGACGATTGTACCGGAGATCTCGTTTGCCATGACCATCGAGGAAGACCAGAGCGAGGATCAGGAACTCCCGGTAATCGTCTCTTGGGTGGCCAACTTCAAGCTGGTCTTCAATGAAGTGGACAATCTGCTCTTTTTTCAATGCCACCCATTCCGAAAGGATGTCGCTTGGGCCATCACCGTTGAACGGAGAAGCCTGCTTCTGGTCGATGAACTCCCATTGGGATTTGAAGTGAGCGAACAGCGCAATTTCGGGGCCAGAAGACCTGAAGAACATGTCAAAGACTGAGGTGATTACCAATTCCATCATGTGTCTGCAAGCCAGGAAAAGAACGCGGCGGTCCATTTGGTCCTGGATAATTGTACAAGCGCCGCTGTGAATACCGGTATTCGCCGCTGTTGTGTCGAAGCAGAGACCGGCAATGCATGGTTGAACTTGCGGCCAATTGTCCAGCACCTTCAGAACAGCTCCAGCCATCCGCTGTCCCGTGCTGTCAGGGATTTTTGGGATCGCCAACAACTTCTCAAGATTCTTCCCGCTGACCAGCACTGGTATGCGATCCGATTTCCCTCCATCCGAATCAGGGAGGAGTTTGCCATCAAAGTGGACGACAAGCGGCGTATCAGGATTGAACTCGGTCTTGATTCCGGCTGCCAAGTTCTTCCTGGACTTCTGCCGTGAACGGTGAAGGCTTGATTTGGACAAGGTGACCGAGGATAACTCAACTCCCGCGGCAGCGAGTGCTGGAGCCACAATGTGCATCGCTTGGCGTACTGAGGTTCCAGTTCGATCCAGGGCTGCAGCAAAATTGGGATATTGGACGATCCTCCTTGCCGACACTTGGCCGTCCTTGGGAGCGGATCGAGGAGCCGAAGGACCAGGAGAGGAATATTGGACATCATCATTGGATGCTTCGGCCATGGACTCCGAAGAAGAAGAAGACCCACTTTTCACCGTTCCTTTTGCTTGCAGTGAGTCTATCTCTTCGCGGCTTTTCTTCTTCCTCTTCTCTTCAGCTGCTCGCCGTTTCTCCCGCTCCGCTGCCCTGCGAGCAAACTCCAGGTCCTCTCCTCCGATGTACATCTTCCGCACGGTTCGCTGGTCATTCAGAAAGTATCGATCTTTGGGGACTTTGATGAGTTTCATGGCGTTGGCATGAGCTGTTTCGAACAGTGTATTCAGGTTGGCTTGGAATCCCTTTCCCCGCTCCAGTTGCTTCTCTCCCCCACGGTTTCGGTTTCTGGCAACCTTCTCGTAGTCCGTGGAGGGCCTTGATCCTCTCGACGCACTTGGGCTTGTGGGAGGTCGGAATAGATGCCCGAGCCCACACCGCCATAACCTCATCAGCTACCACATTGGCAGCTTCCGCCAACAGACGTCGAAGAACATCTCCCACTGTCGGGAGTTGACACAGCGTTTCCAGGGGTTCATTTCGCAACACCCCCACCAACCACACAGTCTCCTGCTTTCTTGTATCCATAACCTGAAAAGAAATATGCTACAATTAGTATAAGGTAGAGAGTAGCCATTCAGCAATAGTAACACATGGTTTGAGGGGACCCTTAAAATTAAAGAACACGAATGAAATTCATCTTGCTGGCATGTTTTCATGAGTGGAAGAAATTAGGGGTGTGTGCATGACAAACTTCAGGAACAAAAAAAATTGGGACACACTAATATATATATATATATATATATAATATATATATATATATATATATATATATATATATATATATATATATATATATATATATATATATATATGTGTGTTTCTGCAAATCTCAAATCTCTCCAGTGCAGTGCAGAACACATTCTCAAGCATCTTTGGGGTTATTTTAGCGACTGCCCCGACAATGCAGGTTCGCAGATCCTGCAGGTCTGTAACTCTTGTTCTGTAAATCTCAGACTTTGTAAAGACCCACGCAAAGATGTCTAATGGTTAAATCTGGAGATCATGCTGCCCAGGGACTATTTCCACCAGTCCAATCCAGCGACTTAGTAAGAGTTCATCAAGGTACGCCCGAACGATGTTTGCATAGTGACATGGAGCTCCATCTTGTTGAAAGACAACAGTGTCGAGAATGCCATCTGAACGAAGGTGGGGTTCAAGAAACTGCTGAAGCATGTCAAGAAAAATTAGCCCTGTTATCGTAGCTTCTGCAAAGAAAAAAGGTCCGTAAATATTCGATCCTGTCATACCCAACCAGACATTAACTTTGGTAGAATTTCTCTCCCATTCGTAGAACTCTTGTTGGTTTTTCACTAGCCCAGATACGACAATTATGTTGATTAATCTTTCCGCATGTGTGGAATATCGCCTCATCGCTGAAGGGTGTGGTTTAATAAGTTTTTGGTATGAATTTTTTCAATCAATTTTGTGCTCATGGCGGCTCGTCTTGGCTAATCCTCTTCGTGTAGCTCGTGTAGCACTTGAATATGGTAGCTTTTCTTTTTTAATGTTGATTTTAAACTCCTTTGAACAGTCGTTTTTGGTTTTCTTAATCTACGTCATACTGTGCGAGTTGACATTCTAGAATTTGTTTGAAAGGCATCTCTTACCAATTCGACATTTTCTTGAGAGGTCCCTGGACGTCCAGATCTTGTCTTATCATGAACAGATCCTGTTCTTTTAAATTAATTGACCAGCTCGCGAATTGCTTTGTCTGTAGGTTCTGGTTTGTGAAATCATCTTTCGAATTTTTCTCGAATTTCTTTGCACTTCTTCCCTTGGATACGTAGTGTTACTACCATCACACGTTCTTGTACATCCATATCATCTATGACCTATAGAAAATTTAAAAAAAAAAATATATATATATATATATATATATACATTCAACTGCAAAGAACACGCAGTATAAATAACGTAAAGAACGACGCTTGTATAGGAGATATTCCGCGCAAGACGAGAGAGAGAAAACGGAACAAATGAAAAAATGAAGTAACCACCTGGGAATCGAACCCGGGATCTTCCGATTGCCGGTCAGACGCGATACCATTACACCATGGACTTCACTCTTCCAAATGCCGTAATTCTTCTACATACTCGCAGAAACCAATGCCCCAAGGGGGCACCTCCCGCATGCCGTAACATTATATACATTCAACTGCAAAGAACACGCAGTATAAATAACGTAAAGAACGACGCTTGTATAGGAGATATTCCGCGCAAGACGAGAGAGAGAAAACGGAACAAATGAAAAAATGAAGTATCGCGTCTGACCGGCAATCGGAAGATCCCGGGTTCGATTCCCAGGTGGTTACTTCATTTTTTCATTTGTTCCGTTTTCTCTCTCTCGTCTTGCGCGGAATATCTCCTATACAAGCGTCGTTCTTTACGTTTATATATATTAGGGTGCCACTTATTTGGGGTGTTTTTCATTTTTTGGGAATTTCTATCAGGACGGGCGCATTTCTGGTGTCATTCCGTCTAAAAACATTGTGTGTAAAATAGTTTTGAAATAAAATAATAATTAGAACTGCCTCAACGAGGTCAAAGTTTATACTTTTTGTCGAAAAGTACTCATGGCGTTCTGTTATCATGTCAGTTTTCGTTTCGATAGCTGCTGTAGTTTCTGAGTTGAAAAATGATAACAGACAGACAGACGGACGGTCAGAGTCGTTGGTTTAGTCTTCCGCACTGGTGTACAGAAGACTAAAATGAGGTATTATACAGGGTGTAACACGAGTTTATCCAAATATTGATACAGGCGAAAGAACATGTTATTCTAAGTAGAAAATGGGTTGGGACGAGTTTTGCCAACACTAACAGTGTTTCATTCTCTTTTTCAGTGAGTTCTGAAACGACGTGATGGCTTCGGCAACAAGATCTAAAACAGCAGTCTATCTCCTGGGGACCGTGGACCACAGCATCACATGAAGCATGCTGCCTACGGGAAAGCAGGCGCTTCAGTACTTTTTCCACCTTCACCTTGACGTCAAGAAGCCGATCAAGGAAGCAGCCGCTGAGACAGTGACCGCAGTCAAGGAATTCTGGGAGCGGTCCCGTATTCCTACGCAGAAAGACCAACGCGCAAGGGACAAGGTTCTCCGAATGTACGAGAAGTGGCGGGCTCTGAACAAGAACTCGAAACGGCGCACTGTGACCCAAATCAGGAACGAGGCCGAGTTCCTCTCATCCCTTGACCGCCTCTTCGACATCGCACACGAACAGGCGATGTCGATGATCACAATCGAAGAGGACAGGGAGTTCCTGACGGGACAAAGGGCCGAGGTGCGGCGCGGCCGCATCTCCTCCACACGTGACATGACGCTGCACACTGAGGAGGAGCGTGCGAGGAGACAGGAAGCGGAAAGGAGCCGCCGCAAGATGATGAAAGGGCGAACAGAGAGAGCCGAGAAGAACTCGTCGAACTGGCATCGAGCTCCAGCTCAGGTGCAAGCAGCCCGACTCGGTCACCGACACGGCGTCGTCGCCGAGAAGAAGAGGAAGAGCTCTCTCCCGGGCCCGTCCACGTCGAATGCAGAAGCATCTACGACCCCTTTACCACCCAAGCGATTCCGCGCGTCGAAAAAGATGATCACCCCTGATCTCTCCGCAGCGATGGATCGGACGAAACTTACCGACCGAGAAGGTGTTTTTTGCTGTCGGCGGCTGCGAGGAGCTTGGGCCACGACCCTGAGGAGCTGGTCTTAAACCGCGAATCCTCCCGCCGCGACCGAGCAAAGTTCCGTGCTATGGCAGCAGCGGAAATGAAGGCAGCCTTCCATCCTACTGTGCCGCTGACCGTTCACTGGGACGGGAAAATCGTACCAGCGACTGACGGAGGCCCTGCTGAAGATCGCCTTCCAGTTCTGGTGTCTGGGGAGAACGTCGACAAGCTTCTGGCTGTGCCCAGCCTCCCCGACGGCACCGGCCGCGCCATGGCGGAAGCCGTCCTCTCTGCCCTCGAGGATTGGGACATCAAGGGACGGATCTGTGCCCTCTCTTTTGACACCACCGCCTCAAACACAGGACTCTCAGGAGGAGCTTGCTATATCATTGAGCAGAAACTCGAGAAGACAGTGCTTCATTTGGCTTGCCGCCACCACATCCACGAACTGGTGTGCGAGAAGGCATTCACGGCGTGCCTCGGTCCCTCTACTGGTCCTGACATCCTCCTGTTCAAACGATTCGCCGCCCAGTGGGACTTCATCGATCAAACCAAAGCGAAGCCCTTCGAGGATGGAACCATGCCGCAGCACCTGAAGGACGCCCGCGACGACCTGCTGATCGAATTCAGCCGCCTCCTCGACGGTCAACATCCACGTGATGACTACAGGGAACTTCTGGAGCTCTGTAATTGTGCTGGGTGGTCCGAACAAGCGGGGTGCCCGGTTCGCTCGTCCCGGCGCCTTCCATCGCGCGCGCTGGATGGCAAAAGTCATCTATGCCATCAAACTGTTCCTGTTCCGGGAACAGTTTCAGATGTCGTCAGGCGAAGCGGCTGGAATCCGGCGATTCACCATCTTCGCCGTGTCCATCTACGTGACGGCCTGGTACAAAGCGCCGCTCCCGGCAACGGCCCCAGCCGCGGACCTCGCGCTGCTCAAGGCCCTCGTCTATTATCCGGACTCAGCGGTGGCCAAGGCGACGGCGACAGTCTTCGCCAGGCACCTATGGTACTTGAGCGAGCGCCTCGTCACCCTGGCCATCTTCGACGAGGGTATCGACTTGGCGACAAAGCGGGAGATGATTAAAGCGATGGAAGAAGAGGAAGGATCGGAGGATCCCCCGCGGCGTATCAATGTGGACCTGTCCACCGCCTCAATCGCCAACAATACATTGGCCAAGTTCACAACGACTACATCAAAGGAGTTCTTCAAGGTTCTGGACATCAGCACCGCCTTCCTGCTCAAGGATCCGGAGGAGTGGCGGACGGACCCAGCCTTCATCGCCGCATCCCGCCGAGTCCAGGCCCTTCAAGTTGTCAATGACTTCGCGGAGCGCGGGGTGGCGTTGATGCAGTCTTTCAACTGGCCCTTACCAAGAGTGAAGACCAAAGGCAGTTCCTCTTACAAGTGGTCGAGAAGCACCGCTGTGACTTCCCAACCGCCCGCAAGTCCACCGTGACCTCTGCAAAGTAGGCAACAATGAGAGGGAGATGGGCGCCCATGATACCCCCCCCCCCCTTGAGGGGCTAATACTCGAGTTGAGGGGGACCTAGAGTTGAAAGTATGAAGTCCAGTTATATGTTTTAGGTCAAGATTAGTAGCTTGAACAAACTAGAAGTGATATTTTATTTGCTAGAGGCATAGAACATCATGATCTAAAATTTCTACTTTTCGAGAAAATATACAAACTTTGACCGTATTGAGGCAGTTCTAAATATTGTTTTATTTCAAAAATATTTTACTCACGATATTTTTTGACAAATGGAACCAGAAACGCGCCCGTCCCGATAAAAATTCAAACTTTCGAAAATAAGTGTCACCCTAATTATATATATATATATATATATATATATAATGGGGCTACGTCGTGGCCAATGTCGTAACACCGCTTCCGGGAGATCAGCGAAGTTAAGCGACATTGGGTCTGGGTAGTAGTTGGATGGGAGACCGTCCTCCGGGCCCAGATTATGTAGCGACCCGTGGTTTGGATCCCACGTAAAGCTGTAGGTCCCCTCCGTCATATGACCTTAGATGTTGCGAAGGAAGATAAACCACCCCAATTAAAAAAAATATATATATATATGATGAATAAAACCACGAAGGAAAGGAAACACAAAATGGTGCTCAAGCGCTTTCATCTAATGACATCCTCAGGAACACTGAAATACATAAAAGGTTACGGCCTATATATAGGTTACAGAAAGAGAAAAAAAAGAAAATATATAAATAAATAACATACATACACAAACATATATATATATATATATATACATACATATCTACACACACACATATAATATATATATTAGAGGATTAACAAAGAGGCATATCGATATTTAGCACAAGATCAAATGAGTTATAAAAATAATACAAATTTATACTGGAGATACGCCCGGGTTTAACACTTTGCCTTTTTAGAGTCAAGTTTCGATATATATAAAAATAAATTGAAGATTAAAAGTTAATAAAGTAGCTTACAAGTTTACCAAAGATTAAGTGTCCTACCCTTTTTATCTAGGTTTGTTTTGAAGGAATTCAAAACAACAGGATCGAGTTGAAAAAGACCTTTGCTTATGTTGAAGTTATTTGAAAGTTGAATAATGGCAGACTCAAGAATATTTCTATTGACAATGTTGCTCGAATGAAATAAAACATTATTCCAATCAATACAGTGGGATAACTCTGACAAATGGACAAAAAGAGCACTGGACAACTGTCCTGTTCTGATGGAATATTGATGCTATTTTATACGTGTGTGCAAATCCTTTCCCATCTGACCTATGTAAAAGGAATCACATTGTTTACACCCAATTTTATAGATAATGCCTGAATTATTGGTAGGGCTATTTTTTACTATGATATTTTTCACAATATTGTTATATGAAAATACTACATTAATATCCAAAAGTTTAAGTACATTAGTGCTAAATATCGATATGCCTCTTTGTTAATCCTCTAATCCTTAATTTTTAAGTTTTATTTTTACTTCTCCGTTTATTGCATATATATATATATATATATATATATATATATATATATATATATATATATATATATATATATATATATATATATGTGTATGTGTAGATATGTATGTATATATATATATTTATGTTTATGTGTATGTATGTTATTTATATATATTTTTTTTTCTCTTTCTGTAACCTATATATAGGCCGTAACCTTTTATGTATTTCAGTGTTCCTGAGGATGTCATTAGACGAAAGCGCTTGAGCACCGTTTTGTGTTTCCTTTCCTTCGTGGTTTTATTCATCATAAATATTTTTCACGTGTTACTTTCGTGAAATAATTTTCATATATATATATATATACTTTTTTTATTTCGCAGCACGAACGACACTTTTCGTTTCTCTATGTTCAACCTCCAATTATTTATCGCCCCTCCCTAAACTCCCTCAAAAACCATGTGACTTTAAACGAAACCTATCAGTTTCCATACAGACGTACTAAATTGCTAAGTTTTTGTTCCATTTGAAATTTTGTCATCTTCAGCAACCTTATTATTACTTATTTCTATTTTCATGAATTTTCTCGGCCCTTCTGTTGGGAAACATTAGTGTATATATGGTCGAATCAGCAGGTTCAACACCATAGGGGTAAAGCCTTTGATTCTTCACTTGGAAATAAGTGACTGGCTGAAGATGCAGCTGGAGCCTTACGGAACTACAAGACACGACCAAACATCAAAACACTAAACCTCATGAAACACCCTGAATAAGGGGGTTTAGTCTTAAGACTAACACCTCTAACAATCCAAAATTTAGTGTAATCGTACATAAAAGCTAAAAACTGCAGAGTTACTTCCCCCCCTCCCCTCCTCACATACATGAACTATTGGTGATACAGTGAAAAAATAAAAATAAATAAATAAATAAATAATCCCGCATATGTACATGGTTGCAAAAATCTATACCATATATACGCCTCATTACCATTTCGTGCGTTGGTCTCTCTTCACACGAAGGTCAAACTGGTGGCCCTGCCTCTAGGTCTGGCTTGGTGGAGGAGCGAGTTGCTTTCTTGCGCTCTCCACCGTACATAGCCAGGTACACCCGGCTCATCTTTGGAAGCTGGTTAAAAATTATTGGTCCCCTGACAACCAAGCTATTTTCCTTCAGTGTTGAGGTGGTCCCTTGGTGGGCCTTTAATTTGGGAACATTACACATTCTGCCTTTCCTATTTTCCAGTGTTGTTTGAATGATAATTGGGTTTAATTTGAGGTTTGGCACCAGTTTTTCGATCATTCAACATACCTAGATTATGGTGTAACTCTCTTATTCTTATTCTTTCCAGGGAGTACAAATTTAGTTTACGTAGTCTTTCCCAGTAGCTGAGCTCTTTGCAGCCATCAATCTTTGCAGTGAAATGCCTCTGAGTTTCATCTAGTTTATTAGTTTCTCCCTTTTTATATGCGGACATCAAGACTGAGCAGTATTCAAGTTTTGGTATAAGCAGTGTTTTTAGCAGGAATCATTACTGTTTTGTCCATTCTTTTGAACGTTCTTAGTACGTACCTGTCCCACAACTTGTTTTGCTTTGTTTATCGCTCTCTGATTTTGTGCTTCGAATTTGGCATAATCGGTCATTATTACCCCCAGATCGATCGCTTTCGTGCTTATCTGAATTTCCTGTCTATCTGGAGCATAATATGCAGTAGGGTGTATCATGTTCAGGTCAAATATTGAAAAACTTGGAATTTCAAGATTGGCAGTATGTATTCCTATGTAAAATTTGCGAAAAATCGCATTTAAGTGTTCAAAATCGCACTTTTTTTGTCGAAAAATGGGATTTTTGGCCAATTTCAGACTTGATAGCCTCAAATGACCTCCATATGTTCCATATTGTTCACATACACCCTTAAGCATTTCTAGGGGCAGGTTTGGACCCATTTAAGATCAGCTAAAGTGGTTCATAACCCCTAAAATAACCAAAATCACCCAAAATGGCCCAAAACTAAGGAATTGTATGATTTTTAGTCTCCTATACACCACATTTCGTGGCTGTTCTCTTCATCAGGCAGAATCTTTTTGTTCTTTCTTGTCTTGCATTTTTTTTTTTTTTAGAAACGCCACCAATTTTTATTTATTTTCTTTTCGGCATCACTGAGTGTGACGGCAGCTGACCCCACCTGTCCGCAAGCTGCTGTAACGTTCAACCTTTTTTTTGCAATTGCAATTCTTCTTTAATATTTGTACAAGTCCCTCCTCCACCCCCAGCTTGTAATAATATGCTGGTCAACTGAATGTTTTGAAATTTTTTCTTCTGAAAGCATCTTGATTTGTCTAGCAGGTCTTATAGAGATCTAAAACATGTTCATAATGTCTTGCTTTGACTTGAAAACTGGCAACAATTCTCTGTGACCGATCCTAGCATGAACAAAACCATATCTTCTCTTGCCCATACACTGCATAAGCTGCAGCTGAAACTTCCTGGACTGCTCTTTCACAGCTTTGAGTGTGAACTGAGAAGCTCAACTTCTCCTCTTGACATCTTACAAGTGAAGAGTGGCTCATACAGTTTCTCCTTATCCCAATTAATCAGAGTAATTGGAGAAGTGGCATCAAAACTCAGTTTAGGGTTTCTACGAGTTCTCAGACTCATGTCTCCATACTCAGACTTACCTCTGATCTTCTTGATCATCTCAACCCCCCATGCCCTCTCCTCCTGATCCTCGCTGCACAGAAGAGAGGCAATGAGGTTCTCACTGTGAGCATGATATGCTCCACAAACTATCACACGAGTGATTATGTTCTGACTTCAGAGGTCTGGCTTCTCAGCAGTCCCAGAGTGGTCACAATATGGTGATGTCCATACCTCATGTAGTGCTTCACCTTGATCTCAAAATACATCTTGAAGTAGAAGTCTAGGCAGAACTTCAGCAGCACCTCCAGCTTCTTCAACACCTCCCCCTTCAGACCATGCTGCCTCATCCACAGCATCAACAGAGCCTCACCTGTAGTCAGCCAGCGTGACTGATTCAGTGGGCCACACTTCAGACCAGCAACTTCCTTGCTCAAATCTCGTGTCTTGAGAGCTTTGATCAATAGGTAGCAGTTCTTCTGGTCAGTGCTAAGGTTCTGTACAATATCTTCTGGCAGTTCAATTATATCTTCTTCTCCTGGCAGAGCCTTGAAGCTAAAGTTGACAGGTATGTCATTGATCTTCACCAAAAGTTTTCCTATTGGGCCACTGAACCCAGACTTGTGCGTGTAGGGACCATCAAGCTTGATGATCATGTGCCTGAGGCTGAGTTAATTAATATGCAACTGGCATATCAGCCAGGGTTGGCAAAAACCCGGGTTTTTCACAAAAAAAAACAACTCAACTGGGTTTTTTGTTTTTTGATGGGTTGAAATTTTTTTAGAAAGGTTCGATAATTATGTAGTGCCTAATGTATCTATTATTTTATTAATTTATTTATCTAATCTACAATATATATTAAAAAAACATCTTTATTTCACAGAAAGTTCAGATATGAGAGATAATGACATATTAGAATTTTCTCCATTTTAATTTTAGATATTTCCTTTATTTCTTAACAGCAGATTTCAGCTTTATTTAGACCTAACTCAAATTAAAATTTCTAAGATGCCAAACTCAGAGAGTTATAGAGGGGGAAGATCTAAAGCTAGCGAATGGGACGAGGTGACTTTATTAAGTGATCAGCCTACTAGAGTACTATGCAATTATTGCAAAGAAAGTATCACTCGAAAAATTGAGTGTGTGAAACATCATCTAGACTCCTACAGAAATGCAGTAAAAGAAAAGTGGAATGTTTTGAAAATGAGGCAAGAGGTATGCCGAGACTCGAATTTGGAGCATCAGTTGAAACTGATTCACTTCCTCCAACTTTGGTTTCTGGCAAAGATGATCCAAAGATTGTAAGTGAAAATGTGCCTGAAATGAGTGACACCAGTGCAAGTTCATCATCATCCACATTCTGTCATTCAACACCAATAAAGCATAAAAGGCAAAGATCAATTACAACCATTTGTGGTAAGAACGACTGTGGACCAAAACGAAGAATTAGATTTACAAGTTGCAAGGTTCTTTTTTTCAGCTAACATACCCTTCAACGTTTTAGAAAATAAAGAATTTATAAAATTAATCAAAGGGCTAAGCTCAGGATATGAACCACCAAACAGGAAAAGGTTGGCATCTGATCTGTTAATAAAAGTTAATGATGAAGTAATCCATGAAATGAAGAATGACCTTAATCTTGATGATTGTACCATTACCCTTATACAAGATGGCTGGAGTTTTTAGGTAATGATCCTATTATTGCGCACAGTATTCATAATGGAAAAAAGCCATATCTGATTTCAGCAGTAGATGCTGGAAGTACAAAAAAGACAGCAGAATATTGTGCACAGTTAGCTAGAGAAGCAATAACAAAAACTAACGAAATATATGGCATTGATGTAAGTATAACTATTTTGTAGGTACATTTTATTTTAGTTATAAACTGAATGTAATTCTCCACCTTGGTATACTCAAATGCTCAGTTCCTTATGAGTTATGACATTTTATTTTCAGGTATTTGCTATATGCACTGATAACGAAAACAAAATGATAAGAATAAGAGAAATTCTTGAGGAGGACAACTACAGTCTTATTACTTATGGCTGTTCAGCACACCATCTAAACTTGGCAGAAAAAGATCTCCCCCCAAAATCAGTTCTCAAGTATGTTGTAGAAATTAACAAATATTTCCGAAACCATCACCAACCTCATGTAAGCTAAAAACAAATCCAATAAATTAGCTATTCTCAGCTTTACTTTTATGCATTAGCACTGTCACCAGTGTGAATCCTAATTCACGACTCATTAATAAGTTGCATAGGCTATTTATTTATGCTGTCAAATCCAGCAATATTTGTAATAAAAATTTATATTTTAGGGTTGGTTAATGGAGAAAGGAGATATGATGCCGCAACTACCAAATGAAACTAGATGGAATTCTCATTTAGAATGCATAAAAACCTATTTGTCAAATTACTCTCTATATACAGAAATGAGGAGAGCATATTGAAGACATTGATCATATCAGAAAATTGATAGATAACTTATCTATACAGAGAGAGGCACTCAATTTACAGTCAACTCTTGCTTGTTGGAAATGCTCTAGATAAGGTGTGTTTATATTATGCAGTTAAAATTACTTAACTTTAAATACAAATATTAATTTCAAGATATTTTATAGACTTATAGTGCACATTTTATTTATAGAATCCTGTACTAAAGCACAACTAATAAGTAATTAAAATACACTTCAATTTGTGTGTGTTGTAACTTGTAACACCAAAAAATAAATTCTAACAATGCAGAATTCTAAATGTTTACAGATGTTTTCATTCAGCCATATATAACTTTAAAGTTTTTATATTGGCCTTATCACATTAATTATAGTTTATAGTTGTTAATATATAAGACTGCATAACCATATTATAAAAAAATGCCAAGTTAAAAATAAGTTTATGAGAAGTAAATTGATGTGGGTTTTTAGGTTAGGTTTTTGCTGGGTTTTAGGGTACCAACCCTGATATCAGCCACTGACACTTGTGACCTAGCAGTCTCTCCAAGTGAGTGATGGCTCCTCCATCAGGTCCTGTGTTTGTGGAGTCACCACCAAGGACCACAATAGTATCTTTAGCACCATGAGCACTAATCCACTCAAACAGAGCCTGAGCTATCTTCAGTGCAGGTTTCTCATTTCCTTAGGTTTTTCTGGTGTACAATTGAAGATATACTTCCCCTCAGGTTCCCAGGTAACACTATAGTGCTCTTCAGTTGTAATATCAGGAGGGAAGCGGCCAGTTTCTTCATTTACCTCATGATCTTTGTCTTTTTATCTTGTTTACCATCAAAGAAAATTCCCTTGATCTCCTCTCCCTCAGTCCTTTTCTCCAGGGCCTCCACCGAGGCACCTATTACAGACTCCTTGCCCCTCCACATCTTCATCCTGTCAACAGCTAGATATGCCTTATCAGCAGACAGATGGCCAGCTTTGATGAGATCTTGCAAGAAACCAATTGCAATGGCTGCTGCAGGAGTGTTTGCCACCTTGAACCTGACTGCATCCACAGCAGTGCTTGAGATATCCATGTAGTTCCTCCTGGCAGAGGTGGAGACTTTGCCAGTGTTGACACTGGAGCTTGTGCCTGGTGCAGTACTGGAAAAATCTTTGTCAGCAGTAGGAGCTGCTCTGCCCAGAGACTCTTGCAAAGAAGTCACCTCATCTTCATCATCATCATCACCATCATCAGCTCAAAGCAGTAGCTCCTTTTCTTCTTCCTCTTTTCTGTTTCTCTTCTCAGCTGCCTTTTGTTCTTCCTCCTTCCTCTTAGCAGCCTTCACCTGCTTCACTGTTTCCTTCACATCAACAGATGCCATCCGGAAGCCAGAAACTTCTGAGGTTTTGATCCTCTGGTAATGGAGCCATTCTAGCTCTAGCTTTGGAATCTTCTGAGGCAGAGGACAGTCACAGTTGACATGAACTCTAGCAGCACAGCCAGAGCAACCAGATGCTTCAGTTCCACAGAGAGTGATATCATATCTGCAGGTTATGTCATGTCAAATAATGTACCAAGTTCAGATACTCCTCTCTTTCTTTGCAGCCTTCACTCTAACATTGACTAGGTCAATCATTTCATTCCACCTGACAAGAATCTTCCTGGCAATGGATCTCTCTTGAATGATCACAGGAGGAGGGAACTTGGCATTGCTTTTGCGCCACTGTGCCAGTACCAGTGATGCCAAGTCCTCAGCCAAATCTTGCAAAGGGTACTGAGCTCTCTTCATATCATCCAGAAGCAGCTTCTCTTCCTGGAGGAGGATTCCTCTCTGAAACACAGCTCTCCAGGTTGGAACTTCTGTGGGAAATAACTGCTTGCCTGGACCCACCAGATATCACTGCTTTGAACCAGAACTTTTTCTGGTCTTTCATCCTTGCTTAGCCATGGTAGCTATACAATCTTCACCAAGCTTTGTATCTGAAACAGAAAATTATCACAGTGAAACTCTAGTAGCCTATAACAGCTGTTACAATGGTTTTGTTTGGTAAGAAACCGGTCTGTTACATTTGTACTACAGTGTATGTGTCCTGCACAGCTGTTCTGTACATAACCAGAAAACGAAAAATTGGAAATATGAACACTTAAACGTGATTTTTAGCAAAAGTTCAAGAAAACAAACCCCTCCTAAAATTTAATTTTACATAGGAATACATCCTGCCAATCTTGAAATTCGCGCTTCAATGACCATGATACACCCTAATATGCAGTCTAAGTTCCTCTTTTCTACGATATCTCAAGAGCTGAAATTTCTCGGTGTTAAAATGTCATGTTGTTCTCTTCTGACCATTTGTATATTTTGTTTGTGTCCTTCTGCAAGGCCTCCACTTCATTTACATCGCTGATTTTTCTGCTGATCTTCATATCGTCTGCAAAGGATGTTACTATACTATTGCTGTTTACGTCTGTTAGCATGATAATGAACGGGGCCAGTACTGTACCTTGTGGTACTGAGCTGCGTACTTTCGATTCTGATGATGATATACCTTGAATTTTGACGACCTGTAGACGTTCTCTGAGGAAGTTATCATCCCCATATATTTCATTTTATATGCTATTGTACCATGATCACATTTGTCGTCACATTCATATATGAGGGGTCGCACGTCTTAGGGTACATAAGCACCACCACAGGCAAAAACGTGTTTTTGATGGATATCACTATTTTCACCCTTCCTCTATCACGTGGTTTGGGTTATAATGACCTTACGACACTAGAAGTATGGTTGAAAACCTTATGAAGCGAACTACTTTTTTCACCACTATCGCCAGCCAAAAGTTCACCCAAAGTTCGGCATAATAAGAAAATAATATTTTTTTTTAAATATATATAAAATATAAAATATGAAAATCTATTCAAAAAACTCATCAACATCTTCATTAGCATACTTAGAACTCTAATTTAGCCAAAAATGAACGTTCTAGCTCAATTAATAACAGAGATACTATTGCCAGAATATTGCTGAACTTTGGAGGTGATTTCTGACGAATTTTAATTTTAATGCGGGACCCCTCATATATACCTTACCTTACTAAGGTTCCGCGCGATCATTTCTCATTCCGCGAAGGTCAAGCTTGTCGCCCTTCTTCTCGAGTTGGCCTGGTGAAGTAGTGAGTTGGATTCTTGCGCTCTCCACCTCACATAGCCAGGTACGCCCAGCTCATCGGGGATTGTTCTGAGCTAGGCGTCTTGTCTTCTTTTGAAGATTTCCACTGCAACTCCCTTCGTGTTTCTTAGGTCTTTGGGCAACTGATTAAACAGTTTTGGTCCTCTCACTACAAAACTATTTTCTTTCAGGGTTAAGGATGTTCCCTGTCTCACCTTCAATTTGGGAATACGACACAGTCTACCGCTTCTATTTTCCACCGTTGTTTGGGGAGTTATGGGATTCAGAGTAAGATTAGGGACTAGTTTCTCCATTATTTTCCAAGTGTAAATAATGGTCTCTCTCTCTCTTCTCCTTTCCAGTGAATATAGGTCTAGTTCTCGTAACCTTTCCCAGTAATTTAGTTCTTTGCACCCATTGATCTTGGCTGTGAAGCTTCTTTGGATCCCCCCAGCTGTCTAATGTCTTCTTTTTTATATTGGGATGTTAGGACTGAGCAGTATTCCAATTTGGGTATTATCAGGGTTTTCAGTAGAGGAATCATTACATTCCTATCCCTTCATTTAAAGGTTCTCAATATCTGACCCGTTATTCTCTGCTTTGTTTACTGCTATCTTATTTTGCGTTTCAAATTTCGCATCATCTGTCATTACAACCAGGGTTTCGGAGCCGGTAAAAAAACTTCTGGCTCCGACTCCGGCTCTGGAGCAGAAATTTTTTACAGTCTGGCTCCGGCTCTTTTATAGTAAATTCTGTTAATTATAAAATAAATATCTAGATTTATATAACTAATTGTCCAATTTAAAATATTGCACAAAAATATTTTATTAAATCACTAATACTCAAAATTTAAATTTCTTATGATTTTAAATTAGGCAAATATAATGATGGAATGAAGTTATTTAAATAACTAAAGGAAAATGATGAAAATTAAATGATATTAAATATTTATTAACAATGGTAGCTTATATAAATTAGAGAAACTTGCCTCCTAATTAGTTCAAAGTTCAAACTTAAGAATTCTCGTATGGAAAATAGTAACAATCAAACTTTCTGAGATAATATATGCATCTTTTTTTAAGTGTTGAAACTTGAAAGCTTCATGAAAGCCAACTTGGCTTGAAAAGAGCTGAATATTTCAAAAAATTCAGTTTTTAAATTTTTAATAGGTTATATTATTTACTTAAAGAGAGATTTTCTTTTAGTCAAAAAGTTTTGTAATTTAATTAACAAAAGCAATTCAACTAAAAGTCAAAAGTTCAAACTACTAATACATATTATAAAAGAAAATTTACAAAATCATTTACCCTACGCTTATAAAATCAATACTACTCCTTGGATTAACAAATGAAAACTAATGCAAAATTTTTTTTATTCTAGCTAAGGTATAATCAAACTAATTTTAAACATAAAATCAAGATATTCTTCTTATAAATCTGTTTCCTTAAAATAATTGAAAATGAAAATTACCAAGTTTATTTATAATTTTTTTTTTAAAACAAGATGGCCTCAATTATATTTTTCTTAAGTGTAACCTTAAATCAGACTTTATCTTTAAAGTTCAAACTACATATTAAAAAATTAAAAAGTTTGCAAATTCAATGATACATTTACAGTATCATAAATCATAATACTCCTTGTATTAAAAAATGAAAGCAAAATAATAACTTTTGCAGAAATTTTTACTAATGTAGCTAAGGTAGGAAACTAATTTTTAAACATAAAATCAAGATATTCTCCTTGTAAATCTGTTTCCATAAAAAAAATTATGAATTAAAATTATTTATCTAAGTTTACTTATAAACATTTGTTCTTAAAAATAACATAGCCTCAACAATATCTTCTTTCATACGTGCCCTTAAATAAGATTTTAAAATTTTCAGTGCTGAAAATAGCTGTTCAACACTGACTTGTGTTGAAGGCATAGCTACTAGAAGATTTGCAACATCTCTTATAACTTTAGGATACCTTTCTATTACTTGTTCAAAAGACAGTTTTGACGAACGGTCAAATTTTTCAATCTCAGGAAAAGATTCCTCAACTTGCAATTTGAGGGTACACATTGGACTGAGAGGTGGTATTAGTTCACTTTCTAAATGAGGACGTTTTGATTTCTTACCATGTTGAATATCAATAATTTTTTCAAAATCAAACTCGCTGACATCAGAAGTGGTGGAAGGAGATGATGAATTTGATGATGATGCAATAATCTCGGTTCCACATTCCTCTCTTAATAGAGACTTTATTTGAAAGGTCTAGGTTACTTTTCATTCTGATTGCTATATTGCATAGGGCATCCTTGGCTTTAACTACCTGTTCAGGTGTTAATAAGCATCTATATCTAGGATCTATATAAACAGCAGCAAGCAATACTTCATTATCAAGTAAAATATTTTCTCTCCTTTCCATGGAACTTTTAATGTCATCAGCTATGGTGCCTTCTATCTTGGAAAGAAAATACATCAAAGATTTCCACTCTTTCAAAAATTGACCGGGAGTCAAATCTTCACTTTGAATTTTTTTTGTTACTATATATGGCTGGTACAGTACTCTTTCCAATCTTCTTGCTTGTTCCCACATTATTTCTGAAAGATTCACATTTGAATTTGCCATGTCCAAGAGTACAGGTTTTAATTCTAATAAGCGCTCTATCATTAAATAAGTGCTGCCCCATCGAGTAGGTTGATCTAAAATAGCAACCTTGCCTGCACATCTTTTAATTATTTCTTCCACTTTTGGGTTTCTTGCTGCTACTACAACCTGTCTCAACTTACCTATGAGAGAGGTAGCATGTTTATCTCTCAATCCATCGCAAATAGCAAATTGCAAGGTATGTGCACCACAACGCATGTGGTTGATTCTGGAGAAGTGTGAAATTTCAGATACAATACTGTCAATTTCTTCTACACAAGATGCCACTTCCAGAGTGTCTGTTGAATCATCATCATGTTCACCAAATGTTTGTATATCATCTTCTGAAGTTGCTCTTGATTATCATTCAACTTCTCAACAGTTTTAATCATATTTGATGCATTATCACTGACAATGCGGAGCACAAATTCTTTCGGTATGCCGTACTCTTCCAGAGTTCTCATAATTAGATCATGCAGGTAGTCACTAGTTTGCTGAGCATGTGTATCTTTTACTGCTATAGTGCGGGTGAGGATTTTATTATCATCATCAATAAATCGGACATTGATGGCAAAATAATGTGTCCGTATTCGTGTGCAACCATCAACTTTTAAATATATGAAGCGCCCTTTTAATTGCTCTTTGAGAGCAAATTTTTCTTCTTTTGATTTTTCTATCACTAAATGACGGATATTGTCTTTATCTAAACTAATCTTGAATTTCTGAGCCATTTCTTCTAGTAGACTGCGCATAGCTGGCTTTTCAAACATAGATAGAGGCATAGAATCTTTAACAACTAACTCAATTATGCTATTTTTAAAATTATCTGTAGTCATTGAGATAGTGACTTTTTGAGACATCAAAAATTTAGTAATGTTTTGCTGGTTTGCTTTAGTTTTTGAACTGGCAGAAGTACTGGGTCTTGAAAGCTCAAGCATTTGCTTCTTTTCTTCCATCATTTTTGATATTTCAGGATGTAATCGACTCAAGTGTCTTTTCAAATTATATGCTCTTGAGGAGACATCAGGCTTTTTGATTTGAGGCTTGGTAATTTTAGTTCCACACGTTGAAATATTTCCCGAAGCATCAGAAACTTCACAAATACAAACATAGTGTTTCTTATCTGAACTTTCAGTAAAATACTTGAATATATCAGACTTCTTTATTGAATCTCTATCCATTATGAAGGGTCATAGACTGATAATTATAATTAAAGAATCAAGTACAAATTACAAAGAATCTGAAAAAAAAGAAATTTAGCAATACAAGATAATTGACCTAAAAATAAAAATAGTTCAATCCAAGTCAGAAGGACCAACCTTACTAGGTATGTATCTAGGTAGTTACCTACTTAGATAAATAGTTAGTACCTACCTACCTAAGGTCTCCACCGCCATAAAAATTTTTTACCTATATAATTAAGTGTTGTTAAGACAAATCTTCCCAAATATTTAATGGTTAAAAAATGGAAATTTGCAGATTATTCCTGCAACTCCCACACCTCCATAAAATCCAAGAATCCTATGGTACCATTTTTCGTAATATATTACAAGAATTATAATTTGCAACTAAACCTATATTTAACAAATAACAATTTAGGTAGCAATATATTGCCCGGAGCCAGACCATGGAGCCGTATTTTCAAGGTTTCTGGCTCCGGCTCCGGCTCCAGGTAAGCAAAATTCACTGGCTCCACCGACTCCGACTCCGGCTCCGAAACCCTGATTACAACCCCTAAATCTTTTGCTCTGGAATTTCTCTGAATTTCCTGTCCATTTGGGGTATAATATTCCATGGATTTTTGGTCTTCTCTTTTTCCGTACCGTAATAGCTGAAATTTCTCGGTGTTAAAACTTCATATTGTTGTCTTCCATCCACTTGTAGATTTTGTTTATGTCAGTTTGTAGAGACCCTATGTCTTCTGGGTTTCTTATTTTTCTATGATCTTTGTGTCATCCGCAAAGGATGTTACTGAGCTGATTCTGGTAACGTCCTCATCTATGTCAGTTAGCATGATTATGAAGAGTAGTGGAGCTAATACTGTTCCTTGTGGTACCGAGCTGAGGACCTCTGATTCTGATGAAGATACTCCTTGTACTGTAACGACTTGCCTCCGCTCACTAAGGAAATTATATATCCATTTCCCTACTTTTCCTGTTATTCCCATATATTTCAGTTTATGTATTATGATTCCGTAGGCACACTTGTCGAACGCTTTAGCAAAGGCTGTGTATAGTACATCATAGTTTTCATTACTTTCAAGTGAATCAATAATGTTGTTGTAGTGTTCCATTAGGTTGTGATAGGCATGATCTGCCTGACCCGTGTTGGTTATCATTGAATTTTTGCCGAGTTTCCAAAAAGTCAGACTTTCTAACTATTCTTTCAAATATTTTAGTGAGATGAAATGTAAGCGACATTGGCCTATAGTTTTTGGCCTCGGATCGATCTCCTCCTTTATATATTGGGACTATGTTCATGCTCTTCAGGATGCCTGGTATTTCTCCCGTGTCTAATAATCGTCTCCATATCCAGTATAGGGGCTCAGCGATTGCATTCTTGCAGTTTTTGATCAGTGTGGCATTCCATTTATCCGGTCTTGCCGCTGAGTGTGTTTTTAGTTTCCCTATGGCTTGTGTAATATCATCCGTCGTAAAGTCGAAATCCGTTATACTTTCCCCTTGTGGTTCTTCTTCAAAGAACGCGTTTCTATCGCATATCAATTTGTCAGTTTTTGGGATACTGAAAGATGATTCATACTGAGCTTTTAATATTTCAGATACTTCTGTTAGAAATAAGTTAGATCATCAGATAAAGCACTGTTCTCATTTTTTAAAGGTCCAATAGTCGCATGGTTTTTCGACTTTCTTTTTGCGAATTTATAGAAGTACTGTGAGTTAGCCTTTATCGCTTCTATAGCGTCGTCGTCATCTTTTTCTGTATGCTTGTCGATTAGTTCCTGTATGACGACATCGATACTTTGTAGTTTATCATTTAATATTTTTCTGTTATCATCATCTTTACAATTACTTAATTTTGCAGTCACTTTTTCTTTTTCGGAACAATGCCCTCTTTTGTCTTTCGAACCTGCTTCTCTTTCCTCTTTGTTCTATCTATATATATTAGTGATGGATCGAGTGGTCGGTTTTTCACAACCGCGGTTGCGGTTGTCGAATTTTTTAACCGCGGTTGCGGTTATCATATACTATGAAAAATGCGTAATTATTAACTGGATTTAGCCACTATAGTGCGATTTAGCCACACTTGGTACATAATATATACTAAATAGTATTTATTTAGTAAATACCTTATGTTGAACACAAGTTTTGCAATACACTGCTACTGCTATTTGTGTGTTGCAAAACTTGTGTTCAACATAAGGTATTTACTAAATAAATACTATTTAAATGAAGTATATTCTAAACTTATATAGCTATTATGAAAGAATAGGTCAAATTAATTAAAACCATATTTTGCACTAAGTGTGTTACCAGGATGAGGGACGAGGACCCATCGCACTATTCATCCCCCTACCACTTTCCCCAGCCTCCACCCATTGGAAAGTTATGGATTATTATTCATTTGAAAAACTGATGTCAAACTTAATGACAGGCAGTGTGAATTTCAAGAATAATATTTTTGCTGCATTTTCACCTTTCAAGCGGCAACGCCTCTCATCGTACAATGTTCCCGCTCCACGCATAAGGAGACCCATCATTTTCTTTTTAAAAAAAGAAATATTTCTAATTAACCTAAAATTAAAATTAACTAAGCTTTTACAACCGCAACTGCACTTATGGAACGGCGGTTGCGGTTACGAATTTTTGTGCGGTTGTAGTGCGGTTGCGGTTATTCGATCCATCACTATATATATATATATATATATATATATATATAATAAATTCGGTGGTGTAGTGGTTAGCGTCGGTGACTACGAATCCATCGGCCACGGAATCGAGACCCGGTGACAGCACACTGCACACAGCAAACCCAACTGTTTATCCTTCCACACAATTAAAAAAAAATTGTATGGTAGATAAATAGGTACCCTGGGTAGCCTAGTGGTTAAGACGCTGGGCTGCTGGTGAGCCGTGGTTCGGATTCCACGTTGAACTGTAGGTATAAAGTGGAGTGACAAGCTTGACCTTCATCAGAATGAACAATTCAAGCGGAAGCTAAACCAAGGCTATATACGAGCAGAGACCAGCAAAACACTTGCGGTCAAATTAATAGCTTTACTGCAACACTACTTCTTTAAATACAGGATTTCTAGTTATTCTTTCACCAAACACTAACAGAATCAAAACTTGTCACTCTAGAAAAAGCTACATAAAGCTGTCCATGTGTAAAAACAGGCTCACAAATATAAATACAAAACATCTGCAGTTAAATTAGTACCTTTATCAAGGCAGCCCGAGAGCAATGCAGCAGAATTATCAAGACGCTATGGCAACTAAGAAAATTTGGAAAGCCGGATCTATTTATTAAGTTTCCTTGCAATCCAAGATGCATTAAAATAGCTGAAAGCATTGAAGCTTATCAAAGACCAGAACATAGGCCAGATATTGTCGCAAGAGTTTTTCACATAAAACTAAAAAAGAACCGCTTCATGACTTAACAATAAAACATACTCAGGATGCCAAGTGCATTTCTGTATGTAGTTCATGCACCTTCAAATTTCAGCTAGCGGGATTCGCCAAAAAAATGACGGGTTGAAGTTTCCCACATATATCATCAGTTCAACTGGCTAGACTGGGACAGCTGAACGAGGAGCCCTTGTCTTACAATTACCCAGTGTTTTGAGGGTCTTCAACTCTGACTATCTCGCAATTCTTTAACTTTCATATTTAGTTTCAATTTCAAAGGAATATATTCTAGAACAATGACAGCTTATACGGGGTGGGCCAAAAAATGTACTCCAATTTAAAAATTAAACCAGGATAACCGAGTATGATAAGATTGATTAATAAAATGCACTGAGTAGGCAAAACGTCGCATTTTGTTTTACTAGCCTCCTTTCTTTGTTACGGATTACATGCTAGAAATGCCTCTATTAAGTTTACATCAAAGAATCTTTATTTTTGGGAAGCGTATCAAGAGGTTTTTGGTGTAAACTAATTCAAGGTATTTTGAGTCTGTACCCTATAACAAACAAAATAAAAGGGTTATTTAGTTAAAAATGTTGATGTTTGGCTCGTTCAATGCACTTTATTCAATCCTACTTTGTATGGTTATGCTGTAGTTTCTTTTCAAATCGGGTACATTTTTTGGGCCTACCCTGTACACTAGATAATACTCAGATAATTTGAATAAAAAGTTCAACTTACATTTGGCAATAATGTTATCAACAAAGCCCATGCTGAATCTAAAGTTAATAAGCTTTCTCAGATGATTCACCTGAAATAAATACAATTAAGGATGATTTGATATAATGAACTAGGCATTAGGAAGCTTCAGGTTAAATATTAAAGCAGTATATAACCACGGTTGATAGAATGTTTAGACAGATGCACCCCGGTGGTGCAGTGGTTAGCGTCATTGACTACGAATCCATCAGCCAGGTGGCGCGCAGCAAAACCCAGCTGTTCATCCTTCCATACAATAAAGAAGTTGGTTGGTAGATAAATGGGTACCCTGGGTAGCCTAGTGGTTAAGACGTTGGGGCTGCTGGTGGGGCATGGTTCAGATTCCACGTTAAACTGTGGAATCCGTGAAAAGCTTGACCTTCGTCAGAATGAACAATTCGGGCAGAAAACCAAGATATGTGAAACCTGAATATTTGCATGGACTCTTAACAAAGGGTAGAACAAAGCATATTACTGTTCATTTTACCATACAGCATTAGGCCTTAGGCAGTCTAAGCAGCACAGTTTAAGGAAAAACCAAGGCTTACTCAGCTAGTATGAATTACTTTACTGAAACAACTATATAGGCAAAGAGAACATATAAACGTAATTAAGGTTAGTTTTTCTTTAAAAATTTTAAAATAGTTAAGCTTAATTCCAACTAATAGTAACAAGCAGAGAGAATGTTCTCTTATTCGCTTCAGTACCAATCTGAAGAATGAAGATTCAACATTGAGTTTCTCCCTCTTGTTGCCATTGTAAAAGGCAATTTCTTCAGAGTTTGTGATCAGTCTGGAATTAACGAATCGGAACTCTCCTTCTAAGCGTTGCTCCATGACTGTCAGACGACTAATTGGTTTTCTCAGGTTCGTTAAAAGGTATCCAGACATCATCATGTAGCAGATCATTACTGTTGGCGCCTAAAAAAAAAATTTAATTGTACCAGGGCACCTCTGCCTATCTATTATGTAGTAGTTTTTTGAGTAAACTTACCCAAATAAGGGCATCATTTTTGCCTACTTTTTCTTCTAGCATCCTCTTAGGTCTACAAAAACTTCCTACCAATCATTGGACTAAAAAAATGTGCGACAAATGCTGAACGACTGTAGGCTTACCTGTCCGCCAATTGCAGCTGTCAACTTCTGAACATAGATAAGAATATCTAATATAGGCTTGCTGACATTGGAATATAAATCTACAACCGAATCACAAAACTTCTCAACATCTTGCGTCAACAGTTGATCAGGGTTACTGATTCTGTTATCCAAATTGTTCATCTTGTAGTAGGTGAATCCCCTACAATTAGTTAAAGTTACATTAAAAAATAGCTGACTCAATTACTGTCTTTTCAAAACTAAAGTAGTATCACAGCTATGATTCATGAGGGTAAAAAAGTGGACTGGAAATATCCTTCAGAAACTACGAGTAGAGTGTAGTTTGGATGTTTGCGCAAATTACACAAGTAAACTTCTCTCTGTCATACGCCTTTGCATACGACATAAGCGAATTAAACTCACTGAAATTAGGACTATGGATGGGTTTTCTAGATAAAAATAAGAATAAGAGGAAATATATATCAGGCGAGTCTTTAAATATCTAATACTTTAAAAGGTTTTTATTTTATTATTAACTGAAATAAAAGCATGAAATTTTTAATGTACCTTCTCCACAGATGGGAATTTAGTCTTCAAGTACAAAACATGCTCGATGTGTTGTTCTTTCAACTCTAACTCTTTGCACACGAACAACAAAATTTTATAGCACTGTGGGACAGAGTACTTGTTGAAATCTGAGAAATTTCTTGTTCAATTGAGGCTTCCAATTCTTCTTGTGTGTGTGGATGCTGTTTAAACACTATCTTTTAAATAACCCAACAGATAAAAGTCACAGGGGTTTAGACCTGGTAATGTTGGTGGCCACGATATTCCTTTATCATAAAATGCAGAAAATCTGTTTCCCTCAAAAATATCGTGTAAGTATTGAGAGCTGAGAGGACATCACATTCAGCATGTTTTGCACTAGGGGACTAATTCCCCATGCGTAGAGAAGGTACTGAAGAATTTTCATTTTTTTATTTCAGTTAATTAAAAAAAACTAAATTATGTGATGTTTAAAAACACCTCCCGGTATATACCTTGTTGTGTGTGTGTGTGTGTGTGTGTGTGTGTGTGTGTGTGTGTGTGTGTAAAATAATGAAGGCCACATATAAGGATCACATCGGGCAATCGCCACAAAAATTTTTATATAAGGTGCTGTATAAACAACTGGGATAAGTATATTTCAACAATCCTCTTAAGTTTTAATTTATTAAAAAATTATGTAATTTTAGCTTGTTTTTAACATTAGATATTAAATTTTCAGCATTCTATTCACATTTATAATTTCAAAATAATTATTAATTGGAACATTGCTATATTCGCAATGTCATTGCAGAACTGCAAGAGCTTCTCTGACTTCCTTAATGGTCAACAATACTACTAAGGATACCCTACTTTTATAGTTTGAAAAGCACCCACTTTATCAAATTAAAAAATTATAAAAATGGAAGTCAAAAGATTAAAATAAAGATAACTATGAAACAGCATGTAAATACTAATCCCTAATTAATCTGATAATGAAAAGATATTTGATAAAAAAGGAAAATATGAAAGGTCAGGTAAAGAATCGTGGGAACAAATATGTAATTCCCTTGGTAAGTATGGATGGTAACATCAGATAGAAAAAAATTTTCATATACTGCATTAGATTTTATCGATCCAGATTACCGGCAAAAAAAAAAATTGAATTAGATGGTATTTGTATCCAGGAAATGAAAAGTGATTCATATAAGCAACTGATCTTTATATGTATGATCCTTATAAAAAGATTTCACTGTGTATGTGTAATATCACATGAACACGTACCATTTTTCATAATGAAAAAAATCGCCCTACTAGAATTGGAACCCACCACCTCTTCAGTAGAGGGTGAGGGTGCTAACCACTACATTACGATGGGATAAAAGTTAACACAACCTGTCACATATTTAAACAACTGAGGAAAATAATGCTTTCGCATTCAGAGGCATTTTACGTGTTAACCTCCCACACCTCATCATTCCATCATGCATTCACTCCATTTTGTGCACGCGCGCACACACACACACACACACACAAAATTGTCCCTGAACACTCCTTATACATAGTCCACATGTTCCATACATACATTCATTCATCATCTATCTTAAAGGACTTGTCTACTTTTCTTCTGTATTCTGTCTGTTGACACCTACTTCAAATTCAGATTTTCAACTTTTATTCTCTGTATCCCTTCTTTTGTAGCTCATTGGTTACAGTGTCAGACTCTGAGGCAATGAGGCTCTGAATTCATTCCCAGCTGCTGGCATCAAGTAGGGTTGAACCAGCCACTCACCCCAGTTTCTCCTCAGAATCAAGTGACCATTGGTGCACACTTACCCCCATGTATGGGTAAATTAGCTTCTTACATTATTCCACCTTTTATATCAAATACCATGACAGGTCAATGTAAAACAAATTTAAATAGTTTGAGTAAGAACTAAAATTCACCTACACAATTTCAAAGTAAAAACCTGAAAATTTAAAAACCAAATTCAGAACAAAATCATCAACACAGAAAAACTTTGTCCTCCCTTTTGAAGGTAAATGAAAATTCAATGGAGAAAAAAAAAAGTCCTACCTGAGGTAATTATCATAAAGATGTTTGGATAAACGAGTACGGAACTTCAGTTTCAATTTGTTTAAACCAAGCTTTAATAAGTTATTCACAAGAGAAAGCTGAAATGAGAACAAAAAGGATTAGCTCTTCTAACCATATATATATATTTTTGTATTGGGGCGTTTACCACCATTTCCCGCTATACGTTAGCGGATATCATGGCGAGGCGGAATATGAGAAAGAGAAACGGAGACGGGGAAAGGCACTAGAAGTGGGAGGACAGCGGATGACGGGTGAGAAGTCACCTAAAGCTCAGATAGGATGCGAGATTGGGAGAGGAAGAGGAAAAGACGGTCAAGCGAGAAGAAAGGGCTCTCAGCGAGCATGAGACGCAAACGATCGGGGAGGGGGAAATCAGAAAGGAACGGGAAGGCGCGACGACGTACTGACGACAGGGTGGGGCATTCCACAAGGATGTGAGAGATGGTGAGGGGTGACTGGCAGGAGGCGCAACGAGGAGCCTCCTGCCGGAACATAATCTAGCCGTGCGTGAGGCGCGTATGGCCGATGCGAAGCCGCGCAAGGACGACCTCTTTGTGTCGGGAGCGATGGAAGGAGGACGCCCAATATGACAGGTGGGGGCGTATGGACCAGAGTTTATTTCCGGTGGCCTCGTCCCAGGACTGTTGCCATACGCGGTCGTAGAAGGAACGAAAGACCTGCACATAGTCAGAGAAGGGGAGCGGGCGGGGGAGGGGAGGCATCGAGGCGGCGGACCGGGCTGTGCGGTCAGCCGCCTCATTACTGGAAACACCAACATGGGCAGGAACCCAGCAGAAGGTGACCCGGATCCGGTGTGCAGGACATGGTACTCCTGTTGAATAAGGCGTACGAGGGGGTCTGGGGAATCATAGCGCTCGAGCGCTTGAAGGGCGCTCAGCGAGTCCGAGAAAATGGTACAGGAAGACCGCGAGAAACTCGATACCAGACGGAGGGCTTCCAGAAGGGCAAAGAGCTCTGCGGAAAAGATGGAGGCCTGTACCGGCAGGGGGATACCCCGGGAGGTAGGTGACAGCGACGGAGAGAAGACAACGGCCGCGACACCTGCAGGGGAGCGCGAGCCGTCGGTGTAAACGGGAACGTCGTCCGAGTGTAGGGGAAGATGGGCCAGAAAAGGAGACTGGTAGGAGGAGACACCTTGCGCAGGCCACGAAGCGCCTGGCAGCGGCAGATAGGGGTGGTCAGCCAGGGGGGCGACAGGTCAAAGGAGAACGGCAGGATAGAGGGTGGGGGGATCCCCAGGGATGAAAAGGTCTCGGCCAGAGAGGCAGCGAAATGCCACGTGTCAGGCCGGGGTAGCGCCTGGGAGATCGCGGAGAAGAGTAGGGACATCGGGAGGCGGCAGATGCGAAGGTAACACTTCGCCATGAGAAGGCCCGGCGAAGGGGCAGGGGGGGGTGCCCGCAGTCCACCTGAAGACTAGCGACAGGGGACGAGCGGAAAGCACCCGACGCCAGGCGAAGGCCTCGGTGGAGAAGAGGATCCAGCATACGGAGTGCCGGAGAGGAGGCGGAGCTGTAGACCACACAGCCGTAGTCGGTGCGGGATTGCACCAGGGAGGTGTACAGGCGCAGCAGAGTACGCCTGTCCGCCCCCCAGGTCATAGGTCATGTGGGACAGGTGACTCAAGAGGGAGAGGGTGCGGCGAGATGATTGCCGCAACCGCCTAAGGTGTGGAACCCAACCGAAAAATTCGTCGAGGGTCATACCCAGGAATCGAATGGATGGGATGAGGGGAAGAGGAGTGCCGGCAAGGGTAAGGGCGAAGGTATGCGACAGACGGAGGCGCCGAGGACGGAAAAGCATACTGGAAGACTTAGAGGGTGAGAAAGCATAGCCAACCGAGGACGCCCAGCGAACCACCGCGTTGATGGCTAGCTGGAGTCAACGTTCAGCCAAAGACGGGAGGCGGCCAGAGCAATAGATAGCCAGGTCATCGGCATAGAGGGAGCTACGAACGGAAGTAGGCAGGACCGTAGCGACTGTGTTCATCACTAGTGAGAAACACAGGACGCTAAGGACACTACCCTGAGGGACACCCTCCTCCAACGGAAAGCGGTCAGAGAGGGTAGAACCGATGCGGACGCAGAAAGAACGGGCGGACAAGAAGTTATAAATAAAGGAGGGGAGAAAGCCTACGAAACCCAGGGAGCGTAAGCAGTCAAAGACCGCGCTCCGCCGGGTAGTATCGTAGGCCTTCTGGAGGTCGAAAAAGACGGCAAGTACAAATTGACGCCGGGAGAAAGCCTCCTGCACGTCGTGGCTAAGGAGGAGGAGGGGGTCGGTGGTAGACCGGAAGCGCCGGAAACCAGCCTGGGTAGCAGGGTATTGGTCACTCGCCTCCAGAATAAGGGACAGCGGCGAGGCGACCATCGCCTCCATAACCTTGCAGGCGCAGCATGTCAGGGAAATGGGGCGATAGTTCGACGGGAGTGAGGGGTCTTTATCGGGCTTCGGGATGGGGACGACGATGGACTCACGCCACCGGTCCGGGAATGAACCCTCCAACCAAATCCGGTTATAGAGGTCCAGTAAAAAGCTGAGAGCAGAGGGGTGGAGGTGCCGTAACAAGTCATAGAGGATATTATCGGGGCCGGGGGCGGAGGGCCTCCCGAAGCTCCGTCATGTGGAAGAGATGATTATAGGGGTCATCCCTATGAGGTGGAAAATCCGGTGGGTCGCGGCGGGAGTGGGGGGAATCGGAACTGGAGATGGCTGCGAAGTGCGCCGCGAGTGTGTTCGCGACGGCCTCCGGATCGGATACGAACTCGTCGTCCCCGACCCGAAGCACCGGGGGTCGAGGGGGGACACGGGTCCCCTCAAAACTACGCACGCTGCGCCAAACAGTCGAGGAGGAGATCCCGGACACGTAACTCCGCCAGGAGGTACGCCGGGCTAGTTTCAGGACCCGACGGGCCACTGCCTTCAGGCGCTGAAACGCTATCTTGTGCTCCAGCTGGCGGGTCCGGTAGAAGCGGCGGCCGGCACGGCGCCGCTCCTGAACGGCATGGGAGCACTCTGGGGTCCACCATGGGACGCTTCGCGGCCTGGGGGAGCCAGAGGTACGGGGGATGCAACTGGCGGCAGCCGAGAGGATCTTACTCTCGAGGAAGGCGAGGGCCTCACTAACGGAGGGAAAGGCAGGAATTGATGGCGAGATCACCGTGCCCCTCACGTATGAGGCCCAGTCTGCTCGGGCGAACAGCCAGCGCGGGCGGACAGAGGTGGGGGGGAGGAGACGGGTCGGGGTAAGACACACTGGGAAATGGTCACTGCCGGAAGAATCTGGCAGGACCTCCCAGGTGAACTCCGTCACGATATCGAGGGAAACCACGGAAAGGTCGATACAGGTGAAACTGTCGTGGGCCGAGTGAAGGCAGGTTGGGGAGCGTGCATA